>JAJIBD010039139.1:0-28190 GCA_021461705.1 Cryptotis parvus | reverse complement strand
TGTCTATATCCACACATACACAAATTTAAGAATATTTTTGTTTAAAATTGCAAAATGTTCAAGCTGTTATGAGTAACTGTTACAAATATTATGCTAATCTATGAATGACTCTGAAACCACAATTTAAACCTGAAGAAGAGTAAGAAATGAATATTAAGTACTACTGGAAAATGATATTCTATTTTGCAGAAATATATATATTGTATGTGTGCTAGCTAAGATAAGGACTTAAAAATTGATTTACTTATTTTAGTGTTTCTTCTTCACATTGACCCCTCATTCACCTAAGCAGTGTTCTTCTCTTATACCTTCAGTAATGCTGTTGCTCTGAGCTGCTAGCCTTAGGGTCCAGCACTTCCCCATAAGGGGCCCAGTACTTTCCCGCCACAAGGCCCTAAGGGCAGGACCCAGAAATGGGCCCTGCCCATATGGTTACACCCAAAAACATCTGTGCTTATCCAAGCTAAGGTGAGGCAGAATGTGCCCACGGTGGGCGCCAGATGTCATGGGCCCTGGCTAGCAGCCCCGGCATGAATGAGGAAGACCTAGATTTTGCTGGACTGCATACCTGTGGAAAAAGGAGAGGGATGGACTTGGGAGAAACTCTGCCTCTACCGCTGCTAAGAAATGAAAGGAAGGAAGGGAGGGAGGGAGGGAGGGAGGAGGAGGGAGGGAGGAGGGAGGGAGGAGGAGGGAGGAAGGAAGGAAGGGAAGGAAGGAAGGAAGGAAGGAAGGAAGGAAGGAAGGAAGGAAGGAAGGAAGGAAGGAAGGAAGGAAGGAAGGAAGGAAGGAAGGAAGGAAGGATGGAGGGAGGAAGGATGGGAGGGAGGGAGGAAAGGAGGGAAGGAGGGAGGGAGGGATGTGGAGGGAGGAAGGAGGGGAAGGAAGGAAGGATGGAAGGAAGGAAGGAAGGGAAGGAAGGAAGGAAGGAGGGAGAGAGAGAGAGAGAGAGAGAGAGAGAGAAAGAAAGAAAGAAAGAAAGAAAGAAAGAAAGAAAGAAAGAAAGAAAGAAAGAAAGAAAGAAAGAAAGAAAGAAAGAAAGAAAGAAAGAAAAAGGAAAGAAAGAAAGAAAGAAAGAAAGAAAGAAAAGAAAGAAAGAAAGAAAGAAAGAAAAGAAACAAAGAAAGAAACAAAGAAAGAAAGAAACAAAGAAAGAAAGAAACAAAGAAAGAAACAAAGAAACAAAGAAACAAAGAAACAAAGAAAGAAACAAAGAAACAAAGAAACAAAGAAAGAAACAAAGAGAGAGAGAGACCAATGTTCTGGGGAGTTCTGGATAGCAGTACTCGTTTCACTGAGCACAGTTTAAGCTTTTTATACAATATTTGGGTGGAAGGGGTACAGGCACAAATCACATGGCATTTGCAAGCTCCTGGCTATTGCAACAGATAACAGTCACAGATTTAGCATTTGCAAGGTAACAATCACTGATTTACATATTCCTGTGATCAGAGGTCAGAAGACCAGGCATATTCAGCTTCACCTTAGCTTGGATAAGCATCGATGTTTTGGGGGTAACCTTATGGGCCCATTTCTGGGTCCTGCCCTTAGGGCCTTATGGCAGTAAAGTGCTGGACCCTAAGGCTAGCCACTCAGAACCCAACATAATACCACACACAGACTACTATATTTACAGATAATTTCTTTCAGTTTTAAGATTTAGGAGAGGAGACACAAAGAAATAGTCCCTGGAGTTAGTCATGAGAACAAATATCTCATTCCTGGTAGTAACCATCAAATCCCCCAAAAATAATGACACATGAGTGTACCTTAGTAAATTTGTTTTATCTGTTTATTGTGCCCAGGACTCAAATGGATATTTGTTATTATTATTATTGTTGTTGTTGTCGTTGTTATTGTTATTATCATTGTTGTTGCTGTTATTAATATTATTATTATCCTACAAAGCATAAGAAAAAAATATGCTGCATCATAAACAATTTGCTATAAAAATGACAGCATTCATAATTTGAGAGAAACTTTTTTAAATTAAAAGTATGATAGCAATAATTTTTATTATATTTTATTTTTTATTATTTTTAATTCTTTTTTCTGTTTTAATATTTTATTATACCACCGTGAGATATACAATTACAAAAATGTTCATTATTGGGTTTCAGTCATACAGTGTTCCAGCACCCATCCCTCCACCAGTGCCCATATCCCACCACCAATGTCTCCGATTCACTCCCCCTCCCCCAGCCTGCCTCTATGGCAGGTTCTTTATTTCTTCTCTCTCTTTCCTTCTCTTACACATTGTGACTTGCAATACATACATTAGAGATTATCATGTATATCCTTTTGGCTATATTCAATGATAGCAATAATTTTGAATTCAGCAAAGATTGCTGGGAAATATGGTTGAGGAAAATCTCAGAAAATAAATCAAAGACAAAAAGACCTGAAATAAGTAAAGGAAATTGAAGGATCAATAGGGGATAATACAATAGTCAACTAATAGGAATTATAAAGGGGCTAGAAAGACCTTACAAGGGTCTAAAAACTTGCTTTGCATATTGTCAACTCTGGCTCAGTCTGAGAACAAAGTCAGCAGCTGCCACCACACAGTGCCAGGAGTGTCACAAACCCTCCACAGAAGAAGGAAAATAAGTAAAACTAAAATTACATTATAACAATAGTAATAGTAATTTCCAGATCTGAATACTGTTTTCATATTTAAGGGCCCACTCATATTACTATGGCAATTAATAATAACAAAATACAGTGTGTGCTGGAGAGATAGGACAAGAGGTAAGGCACTTGTCGGCATGCACTAACTCTAATTTGATCCTTAGTACTGCACATAGTCCCCAAGAACCATGCCTAGCACAGTGAGGTATTTGCAAGTAATTATAAGTAACATATAAGTATAAAAGTAAGCCCTGGGCATAACTGAGGAGGTATAGAAAACTGCAAAGGGATATCACATGGCATTTCTTAATATGCGGAGGATTAAAAAATAAAAATAGGTGGAAAGCAAAAATATGCTTATTTACCAAATATATCTGTCTTTCAAATTCTTATTAGCAACACTCACAGCTAGAAAATGATGTAGCAATATCAACAAAATGTGAGAGAATGTTATAATAATGTACCTGCAATAGCCAAGATAAGAAATAACTCAAATGTCCAGCCATGGATGAATGGATCAACAAGTTGTGGTACATATACACAATGGAATACTATACAGCTCTAACAAAGAACAAAATCATGTAAATTTGCAGCAGCATGGTGGAAGTATAGGATATAGTGCTAAATCAGTCAGAGAAATATATAGATATGGAATTATCTCACTCATATGTGGTGCCTAAAGATACACAGGGAGGCAGTAACAAACAGGAAAATGGACAATTGTATTAGTCAGTGTAAGAAGGAGTTTAAAAAAGTAGGGTGTTGGGGTCTTTGGGAGAGAGAAGTGGTACACTGATTATGGCTGTGGTGTTGGAGTTCATTCGCAAAACTCACAAATAACAATATTGTATAGGACAGGCCCTCAATCAATAAAGCAAAATATTTTACTGAAAAAAAATAGATTGATGTACCCAGCCAAACTGTTACATAAGTGTGTGGGTGAAATGAAGATACTTTAAACATTGAAAAATTGTCTTTCCAGCTACCTTGTTCAGGAATTACTGGTTGACTCATTCATCTACAATAAAGAGTTGAGCAATAAAGAGAAAGATGTTGATTTAAGTAACAGGGCTCCAACATAAAAAAGAAATGGAAGAACCCATGTACAAGGATTAAGTTCCAGGATACCTCCTCCTGCGGAGGCTAAAGAGAAGCCATCTATCCCAGGCACAGGAAAAAAAAGCTGTCAAGGAAAAAAATCAAAGTCATATGGCTCCGGGGAACTCTGAGGGGCTAGGGTGTGTGTGACATTCTCAAGGTCACAATTCTGAAACCCTGTATCACATGACAACTCCCACCCCTCTCAAAATACCCTATGTGATTCTATCAGACCCTGAACACTAAGGGACACCAAACATGGACTCCTAACACTGCTGGGCCCCCCATTATTGGTTCTTAGCCTTGAACTATCAGGCCCACATGTCTGAGTATGGTTGGGGTGACCTCACCATGACACCACACAAAGCACACAGGGAACACAGCTGGGAAGACCCAGGAAAAAACTGAAAGTGATTTTTTAACAACAACGATATATTCAGAAGGTATTTCTGATTTATTTCAGAGGAAATTTGGGGTAATGTTGGAAGACAGGCCTAGCTAGCTTGGGAGCTTTGTTGTTTTATCCACTCACAGCTTTATCTATTTACATGTTCTTAAGCCAGGGTTCATACTAATAAGATCTCTCTTCTATGTAAACACTAATAGAGGGTGTGGCAGTTACAGAAGTCACCTTGACTCTGAATAACTTCTGACTTATTATTATACATATACTAATACTTCTATGTTTCCTAGATTGAGCACAGCTCCTCTCTATACCCACTGGACCCAGCATGGGAGAGTTAGAATTTACCAGGAGACTGCCACCCTGGCTACGCTTGAGACTATCATCTAAGAATATAGAAAAGGATCATACTAATTTACCCTCAAGCAGGCGAAGTGTGACCCTTTCAGTATACAGAGAACAAGATACTCAGAATCATCCTGGTGCAGACATAAATAAGAAAGACCTTGTGGACACCATCTAGATTACATGAAGCCCGTGAAATTAAGATGTATTACTTTATACCAGTCCCCCTCTCTCTCCAGTGTTTTACAAAAGAGATAATCTCAGAAGAAGGGATTAGTCCTTGGATTAATCCCTTGGAAGATGGGATTAATCCTTTGTTTATACCTATGATATAATACGATGTGGCACCGCCCCTTATACACTCTTCTACTATCTAGAAGCTATTTGGGGTTCTTTGTTGGCAAGACCCTCCCTGAATTTAGGATTGTCACTTGTCATTTGTTTTCCCTTTGGTCATCGATTTGCTCGAGCAGGCACCAGTAATGCCTCCATTCATTGGGAATGAGGTCCATTATTGTTACTGTTTTTGGCATATTCAATACACCATGGGTAGTTTGCCAGGCTCTGCCGTGACTCTGGGTTCATCCCAGGGGGCCCAGTCTTTTTTTTCTATGTCAGACCATCAACCATCCAGGGCCCACAGGGCAGAGCCCTGTGTGTAGACAAGCCTGTCTCCTGTCTGCCACCTGCAGATGCAGCCGGGCTACAGCCATACCTGCAATACCTTGAGGGGCAGGAGTTACTTTGAATTAGGACTAGGAGTTAGGAGAAGTTAGGCTTACTTTGATGTATATAGGGGACTGACTTGAGGTACTCTCCCTTTTTAGTAGGGCTCTCTCAGGTGAGATTCTCTCTTTGGTGGGACTCCTTTCTGGTAAGACTCTCTTTGGTAGGACTCTCTCTGGTGGATTAGGAGACTTGAGCTCTTGTGTATGGTCTAAGTTCTGACCAGAGCTAAGGTCTTCCATTATATTGGATTACAGTGGTAGAGCTTTAGTACTATTAAAAGCCTTTTTGGAACTACACCGACTCCTGAGTTTTCATCCATTCCCCAGCAGCCTCTGGAAGTAGAAGAGGACTTCTGTCTGGTACTGTTGGGGACCCAGAGGCTCCCAACATCGTGACACTGTGATTATAACAAAAAAATAGAAGAAACAATAGAAAAACTGATTTGGGGCTACACCCAATGTAGATGCTCAGGGTTTACTTCTGGATCTGCACCCAGAAATTACTCCTGGTGATACTCGCGAGGCCACGTGGAATGCCAGGAGTTGAACATGGTCAGCGTGTACAAGGCAAATGCCCTACCCACTGTACTATCACTCTGGCTCCCTAAAATATCGATTTTTTAATTACAATAATTAATTCCAGCATTAGAGTACACTGATTTTTAAAAAGAATAAATTATACCATAAATTACAACGTAGCTCATGTATTCTATAAGCATCTGCAATATCGTCAAATTAATGTAAATACTGTGGAATTATTTCTCCAAGCCTTTGAGAAAACTATATTGGGAAAGTGGGAGAATAGGAAATGTGTGAGTAAGGTGAATATATCAACTGGAAATACATCATTGAAACAGTAAAGCATGCTTGCTCTTCAAGCCTGTGTTCTCCTTTGAACACATTATCTCACTTGCTCATCTCTGTGTTTCTTTGCTTAAGTTCCACTCTGGGGAATCCTGTATTCTCTCTCAAACACCTACTTCTGGACTGGGTGTCTCTTCCCTCACAACTTCTAATAAGTTTCAATAAAATCTATCTTGCTTCAAAAAAAAAGAAAAGAAAAATAAAGTAATTGAGATATTTTAGATACAAGCCCCCAAAAAAGCCATAAAAGTTAAAAAGATTAATCTCAAGTATGTGAGAAATGAGAAGAAAGAAAATTTGGAGAACTGCAGATCGTTTGTTATATATCCAATATTTGTTGACTTTTAAACAAACAGAGACATATGACTTACTTGGTTAAATTTCAATTAAAAATCAAATGCACAAGAGAAAAATGTATTAAATAAGAGCATGTGAAATTGTTCTAGAAGAATAAAAATTTATGAGGTGAAAAGGATAAGATAGTTTCTCAGTCTTAAAAAGTCCACATTGAATTCAAGGTCATTTCTTAAAAGTGAGACTAGTCAGTTGATTATGTTTTCCACCAACTACAATTCTCTAAGCTTAGGCAAAAGTGCCAAGCAGACAAATAATTGGTTTGTGATTTGGCCAAATGGACGTAATAAAGTAGGGGATGGGGATGGGGGGGGGGGGAGAATTGTGCTCAGGACTTACTCCTGGCTCTGCACTTAGGAATTACTCCTGGCAGTGCTTGGAAGACCATATGAATCCAGGTCAGCCACATGGCAGGTAGGCATCCTACCCACTCTACTCTCTTTCCAGACCCACTAATGCTTTATTTAATACTTAAAGAGTCCAGATGAGTTTCAGTGCAGATTTCTTTTTGCTTTTGGAATTGAAGACATTGTCTACTAAAGCAAAGAATAAGTTTTTGTTCTATGTGCTGATTTGATTGAATAAAAACTTCAAAGCAATCAAAACTTTACTGTCAATTATCTCAAAATCTTTCTGAATTTTACATCTAGCTAAGTAATTTAACTTTTAAAGACTAAAAATAAAGTTTGAGCAATTACTTTTATATATAATTTTTTCTGATGGTTATTTCAAGGATATTTTAAATTATTTTTCCCAGATTACTTGGATGTAACCCACAGTTATCCTCTTTTAAACTTTCACTTGTGTAAACTTTATTTTAAAATTTAATATATTGCTAAATAGAATTATTAAATATATTCAATTTTAAAATATATTATTTCCACAGTGTGTGGAGGGGGAGAGGTATTTTGCAAGGGTGGAAGTTTGGGGTTTGAGGTAGTGACATACTCTTCAGATACAAATATAGAAAACATATTCATTGCTTTAAAAGCTTCATGCATTCTCTAATAATGCATTATAGTAATGCAAAATATTATCCCAACTCTTGAAAACATGAAGGGAAGTGTTTAAATGTGGTATCAGTTCAGGGAAATGGCTCAAAGGGATATCACATACCTCGCATGAGGAGGCCCCAGGTTCAAACACCAGCACCAAATAGTCCTCAAAGAATTCAGGGCAGGAAATAGGCACTGGTGGAGGGCGGGTGCTGGAACACTGTGTGACTGAAACCTCCAAACATGAACAAGTTGTAATTGTATATCTCATGGTGGTATAATAAATATTAATAAAAAAATCCAGAGCTGCCTTGGTGGTCCCCAACACCACTGAATGATGGGGGCCAAATATCATCAGAAATAGCTCTCAGGCCACTAAGGACTTCCTGGGAGGACCCCCTCCCCAAAAAACAATGTCTCTAATTTTCAAATAAATAAGTGAAGCGAAGAGAGAGTGGTGTGGAGAAGAAAGAAGGAGATAAGGGAAATCAGGGCAAAAATAGCAAATAGGAAAATTGTCCATAACTAGTGAATCAACAAAGAATGATGTTTAAAAGTTCACTGTACTATTCTTGCCACTTTAGTGACATTTTGAAATTACATAAAAGGGGCCAGAGTGATAACCCAGTGGGAAGGATGTTTGCCTTGCACGTGGCCAACCTGGATTCAATCCCCAGCATCCCACATGGTCCCCACGCACTGCCAGGAGTAATTCCTTAGTGCAGAGCCAGGCGCTACCCTGAGCATGGCCAGGTAGACCCAAAGAGCAAAAAAAAAAATAAATAAAAATAAAAAATGAAATTATATAAAACTCTAAACTTATCCTCAAATGTCAATGGTTTTTTAAAGTATACCACACCTCTAAGGCCTAGAGTAAAAATGTCTAAACTCCTATGCCCTAGTTATCAAGAAGGAAAAACTTGTTGAAGATGATAGATGAGGTGCTGAGCTACGGGTTGCTTTAGTAGAGGAACAGTCCCAATGGTAAATGAATTTTCACTCTTGCTCGAGTGAGTTTGGCTCTCAGACAAGTCATCAGTCAGATTTTAAGGAGCTCTGGGAAAATCTCGGCACACATGTTTGAGCACTCTCTAGGACAGCTTCTGGAAGCCCTGCCCTGAGACAGGTCCACCCTTGAGACACTGTCCCATGGAAAAGGAAGTCAGTGGAACAATGAGTTATAATTACAAGGGAGACGAGATGGCTGAGAAGCTGGGAAACAGCTGACATCTCTTTGCTTCTGAAAGCAATTCAAGGTTAGCTCCCGAACGCTAGGTCGACCCCCTGAACCTCAAACACTGACTTCTCCCCCACCCCCATGTCATCACCAAATGCCAAAATATATCAACTCCTGGTCTCCAGCTCCTTTATCTGAATGGAAACTTACTACTTAAGCGTCCAGCTTCTGCACACATTCTGCCAAGTGTCCCTGCCATCCCAGCTCCCTGCCAAAGTCATCTGTCCCTGCTGAAGAACACTTCCCAGAGTGACCTAAAACCAGGGTGGGCTTCGGAAAACTGGCAAGAAATTAAGTCAAGAAACTCTGAGAGTTTGAACAGATGCGTAGAGAAAGCAGGCAAACGCTGAAGCCTGCCACAATTGGAAATGTCTGAATCAAAAGTCAAGAAGTCATTCACATGCCAAGGGCCATTTCCTCCACTTCACCCCCACCCCACTCCACTGGAAGTCAATTCTCCACAGTCCATGGTGAGTCAGGCGTGAGTACTTTGATTACGGCTTAGCTGATGTCATTCAAGAAAGCAGGGGGTTGCCCACTGCATCAGAGGAAGAGACATTTGACTGAGACAGGTCCACCCATCAGCTCTCTGGGGAGCCTGACATTTCCAGGACACAGAAAACAAACTTCCTCTTAAGAAGGAATATGCTTTCAGTGTGGGAAAAGAGAGAGAGAGAACAAGAAAGGGAGAGAACCAGAGAGGGTCAGTACATGCTCACTCTTGGCTGACAGCCCACAGTCAGGGAAACTTTTGTCCTTTCAAAAAGGTGAAAGCATCAGAATGTCCTCGAGTTCCACAGCAGATCCAAGGGACTGCACGTAGACAGAGAAAAACTCAGTCTTGACTCAACCGAGCCAGATGTGCCAAGTAATCTTCTGACTCCCTTTGAACTGAGCTCTTTGTTCTCTCAGAAGTTAATAAAGTACTCAAGTACCTGTGGAGGGGTTGTCTGAGATTTGGCCCCAGAGCCATCCTTTTCGGCAGGGAGAGACGATCCAGATACAATCAGGGCAAAGGCATAAACTATAGTTACAACATTGAATTCTCATGATTCACTAGACATGAATTCTCTTATTTAACCCTCAACAATGTGAGAGGCAGGTACTAATAAGTTATTCCCTTTACATGAAGAAACAGAGACACTTAGAGCCCAGCAGGTTTACCCAGCTCACACAGCAAATAAAAGAAGGAGCCAGAGTTTGAACCCAGGCTATAGCAGACCAATTCTAATAGGACAGCAATGATCAAATGCACTTTATCTACTGAGAAGCTGAGTTTTAAAACTGCTATTCAATTTTAATTAATTTAAATAGCCACCTCTGGCTGGTGATGACCATATTTGACAAAACCCAGAGCGAGAGTGCACCGGTAGGACTTTTCCTTGCACACAAGGGACCCAAGTTCGATTCCGGCATTCCATATGGTCCCTCAAGCATGGCCAAGAGTAATTCCTGAGTGTAGAGCCAGGAATAACCCCTGGGTGCTGGGTATGACCCAAAAAAAAAAATAGAGAGAGAACAACTCAGAAGCAAAGGTATATAGTACAACTTGAATCATGTATCAAATGGTAACTTACAGCAACCTCATCTGTCATTAATTAAAAAAAAATCAAACTACAGCAAAGACCAGCATCACTTTAGAAGGGAAGAAGCTCATTTGTGCCTGTAAGGACTGTGTAAGGGGACATCATGGCTCGCAGCTGCCAGGAAGATAAATGCCAGCATGACTGTGCTCTCCTCTAACGTAAGTGCAGGTGACACAGGCGCCACCTCACTAGCCATGGTGACCTGTCATCCCTGCCCCACCCAATCAACAATCTCCCTGCAACTCTGACCCCTGAACCTGTAGCTAAATCACCCATTTCTAAGAACAGGAGTCTCAGAATAATCCTCCATCTAATGGGCACCTAGTATCAAGGAGTCCAGAGAAAGATTAATCACATGCTCCTGTGCTCTACCAGCTCACATGCCAGAAGGACAAGACATGCCAGTCAAAGCTCATCAACACAAAACAGTGTGTGTCACTGCAGGATAGTCTTTGAAGGGCAGGTGAGGAGCAGGAAGCAGACAATAAATATGAATGGGCTGAGAGAACCCATCAAGGTGGTATTTTAGTAAAAGAGGGACCTGCACTATGCTGGATCTGGGGGCGCAGGGAGTGGAGGAAACAGGGTGAACCTAGAAAAATCTAAGAGAAGGAGAAATGGCATTTGAGGTGAGGCACAAAACATGGCCACAGGCCAAGTGAGGGTCTAGGAGAAGTCAACCAGGAGAGGGCAGCAGTGTGGGTTAAGGTTTCTGACCAGGGAAGTGGGCACGGCTTTCACGCCTTACGCAGACAGCTCCATGCCAAATTTCAACACTGGGGGCTCTATTTGTAATAATTTTGTTCTCAAAGAGCCAGAAGCAAATTTGCAAGATTATTTAAACTGACAGCTGGTTCCAGTCTGAAGTACTCATTTAAATATACGATTTCAGAGACCACCCCTAGGGATTCTGTGGGACTAGGGTGTGGACCTGGAAGTCAGTTTTGTTTAGTTTGGAGATTTTTTTTTTTAGCTTACCAAAGAATGAGGATATTCTAGTGCTTCTGAGTCTTCATGTATTTCAGAACTACAGATTCCAGCCACCTTTGTTTCAAGAAAAGTTCTATAACTGTCAGAGGTAAATGATTATTTACCCCTTTTCAAAACAGTCCAGGAAGAATTTCTGACTTCCTGAAAGCCACTTTGAGAGGTCATAAGCTTACCTCCGGAGGAAATCTTTGAGAGGCAGTGGGAAGAAGTACTTGTCAAAAAGTAATAGCAACTGCAAGAGGCCACATTGGATTTAGGATTTATTCGCAGGAGTTGAAAAGCATTTCTCTGATCCCTTTGTTTTGTCATTGAGTAAACTGAGACTTGAGAGAAGCAACTTGTCCAAGCAACTGGTCCAAGTTCATAGAGGGCTAAGACCATAAACAACAGAAGACAACAGATGCCCAGCCTCCTGTCCAGCGACCCTGTGGACAAGGACTATGCAGTTTCATCCCTTGGCATTAATTCCAGAGTGGCTTTCAACCCAGTCTTAAGGACTTTTCAATGCAATTTTCACTATATTTTTTTTACTTAACAGCAGTTCTCGGTTTCAGAGGAACCACTTCTTTTGAAGCTCACATCTTTGTTGTACTATTGAGCTATTTGCCAGGTTCCAGGCGAGAATTAATAAGGAGGATGTCAAGTCCCTCCCTTCATCTTTGCTGTCCTTTGGTAGAGAGAGTGGAACTGAGTCTTTGGCTCCCCACCCCCGCTTTGAATTTCCTCCTTATGAGCAGGTCTTTTTCAGTTTTGGTTTCCCAGCCAAGTTAACACATTTCCTTCCCTTCCTCTCTTTTTAAACAACACCAACTCCTGATGGGATTTATTTTTTTTTTTTGTCCACCAATGTGGTCCCAAGGAGGCGGTTTGAGCCTACTTGTGATTCAAAGGCCTTTACTCTTTCTGCTTTCACTCATCGCTGCCTTACGCACCTCTAGCATGCTGGTCGCTTGTCAGGGACCAAGCACCTTGCAAGGCCATAAAAGTCATGTCCCAACATCTCAATACAGGATAAGAAGATTTTACATTCTCTTGGATCACTGCATCTTGTTCTCCAATGCTGTCTCTAGCCCCTACTTGGACACCTTTGTAACAACTTTCCAGAGAAAAAGAAACAGTTTTTGAACTTTAAAGGAAGGCATTCCTATAACTCCATTATTGGCTAAATGAATAGAATTAGTTTTCAAGGATTTTTAAATGTATATTAAATGATATTGAGGGAAGCGGAGGCAGAAGTCTTCATGAAACTGAGTCTAGCAGTATCTTCCATGAATCAATGCCATTGCCCAAGCAAATGGAAACAAAGATGAACATACCGGCTTGCGGCAAATTAAGAAGTTTCTGTAATGTAAAAAGAGGCCAAGAGCAGAATAAAAAGACAACCACGGACTTCGAGAAAATACTTGCTGATCATCCATATGAGAGAGCTATATATCCAAGATATATAAAGCACTGCTAAAATTTAATAAGAAAATGGGCCAGAGCAATAGTACAGCATGTAGGGCATTCGCCTTGCTTTGCAACTGATCCCAGACATCTCACATGGTATCCCCAACACTGACAGGAGTAATTCCTGATTGCAGTCAGAAGTAAATCCCGAGCATTGCTGGGCATGACCCAAAACAGAAAAAGTAAAAAAAAAATAAGAAGAAGAAAAAAAGCAATCAACCTCACCCAAAAGTGGGATGAACAGAAATTTCCTCAAAGAAGAATACAGAAGAACAAATTATATATATGAAAACATGTTCTGCATCACTCACTCATCAGGGAAATACAAATTAAAACAACAAGATGTCTTTTCACATCAGTGAGACTGGCAAACATAAGAAAAAAATTAAACCAGTGCAAGTAGGGAAAAGAACACCCTCATCCACTGTTGACAGGAATGGTGACTGATTTGACATTTTCCTTTAGAAAATAATACAGAAAGACAAAAGAAAAGGAAAAAATGCCTGTTACAGAGGCAGGCTGGGAAGAGGGGAGGGAATTTGTGGACACTGGTGGTGGGAAATGGGCACTGGTGGAGGGATGGGTGCTGAAACACTGTATAACTGAAACCCAATCATGAACATCTTTTTAATTGTATATCTCACACTGGTATAATAAAAAAAATATATATATCAAAATAATATAGACATTTCTCAAAAAAAATAAAAAATCAAACTTTCATTTACCCAGAAATTTCACTTCTGAAAATCGATCCTAAAGACCAAAGATTAGAATTTGCACTCATATACAGTAGAATTTGCACTCACACACATGCACACATACACACATACACATATACAATAGAATATTATTTGACTATAAGAAAAGAGGAAATCTATAATAATATATTAAAAAATAAAAGAGGAAACCATGCAATTTTGCCTCTATTTGGGTGGATTTGGGTAACACGCTAGGTGATGTCAATCCAAAGAAGAACAGACATAGAACAACCTCTCCCATAAAGAAACATAAGAAAGGAAAACAAATGGCCCAAAGCAACAGACTCTATGAGCTGATCTACTGAATTGAGTTTACCAAGGTGGGGAGCAGGAGGCTGATAGAGGTGCTGAGCAGAAGATCTGGAAACAGTGGTGGAAGGACATGAATATTCTGGTTGGGGAAGTGGTGTTAGAACATCACAAGCATGTAATCCTATGATTTAGAGTACTGTAAATCACAATAACTAAATAAAAGAATTTACATTCACTCAGTAACAGATAAGAAACGCCAAGTTCCACTCTGATTCTAGAAACATTTCTTCCCCATATCACTTGGAATGTACCTATATTTTTTTGTCCTAACTTTGCCATTGATTTTCCGTGTGAGGTTCTCCAAGTTCCACCTCCTTAGTCTGGAAGATGCGAAATAAATTGTCTGCTCTACACACCTCACAGTTATTAATATAATCAAATTCATCCATGCAAATAAAAGTGTTCAAAAAGATGGAAAGCATGCTTTCTTTTGTTTTTTATCTTTTTGGTATCTGTTTGGTTTTGCTTCATTTACTTTATTATTCTTCAGGATGTGATAACGTTTGCTTACTTTTTTTGGGGGGTCACACCCAGCAATGCTCAGGGGTTACTCCTGACTATGTGCTCAGGAATTACTCCTGGCACTGCGTGGGGATTATATGAGATATCAGCGATCGTACCCAGGTCAGCCGCATGCAAAGTAAATGCCCTACCTGCTGAACTATTGCTCTGGACCTGCTTACATTTTTTGTACTCTGAGGTTGTATACCAAATGCACTTGATTTGACCAGAAACCAAAAAGAGAGGGATTAATATCAAATTACATACTCAATTCCAGACTCACAGACATGGGGCAGAGCTGCTACTGACTCTCCCTGTGCCCAGCCACACACAAAGCGCCCAGGAGGGATGGCGGGTTCTAGCCCTGGCCAGCCACCCCAGCAGAGCCTTGCAACAAGCCGGACGACCCCACTCCATGAGGGCCCCATTTTTCACATCCAGACTTCGCTCTCGTCAGAACTCCACCAAGCAGACCAGCCTATCACAGTCCGGCTCGCTCGGCCACTTGCGTCCGCACAGTTAATCAATAAATGCTGGATTTAGAGATGACTACAAGAGTATGCTGCCCGCACAGCAGAGCCTGGCAAGCTACTTGTGTCATTTTTGATATGCCAAATACCAGTAACAATTATAGACCTCATTCCCATGACCTGATGGAATGGTTTGAGGCTCTTTATGTTCCTGGAGCAAGCAGGTGCCCTTGGACTCTACTAGCATGAGACAGGACATGGAGATGTTACTAGTGCCCGCTCGAGCAAATTGATGATGAACTGAAAAGACAGTGATACAGTGACAGTGAAACTGATTTTTTATTTTTTGGTGTTTGGGGACCACGCTACACCTGATGGTGCTTGGGGACCATGTGGTGCCAGGATTGAGCCCAGGATTGACCACATGCAAAGCATGCACTTATTCATCTAAGCTATTTCCTCAATCCCGATAGGTTATTTTTTCTGATTGATTAATTTTTTATTTTTATGGAAATGCCCATGCTATTGATACATTTGCAAGTTAATTCACATGATAAAGGTCATTGCTGTGGAATATGGAAAGGAATTATCCTATGTGTAATATTAGCCACAACATGTCTTTTTCTATTTAAATAAAAATTACCCTACTCACAAGATGAACTGAAAATTGATTTATTTTTGAGCCACTTTTAAACTTGTGATAGATATAGAAACAAAGAAAAGTACTGTCAAGTGACTGCAGAAAGAAATCCCCAAGGAGGGGCCGGAGCAATAGTACAGCAGGTAGTGTGTTTGCCTTGCACATGGTCAACGCCTATGAGGGTTCGATCCCCAGCATCCCATATGGTCCTCTGAACACCGCCAGAAGTAACTCCTGAGCAAAGAGCCAGGAGTAACTCTTGAGGATCTGGGTGTGACCCAAAAATGGCAAAAAAAAAGAAAAAGAAATCCTCAAGGAATTTCTGCTGTGTTCTGCTTTTTTTTCTTCCTTTCTACGTAGAAATAACTCAAGTCAGAGAAGAATTCCTAAGAGTCATTCTGATAGGGGCAAAAGTCAGAGAAGTTGCTAAGAGATAAGTACTCATTGCTCTAGGTGATGTACAAGGTTCTCTAACTGGGGTCCTAGTTTAGGACTTCCTAAACTAGGCAATATCCCCCCTGGGGGTGCTGGGATGATCCAAGGGGTGATAGTTGCCTCTGATGCAATTTGGTAGGGCAGGGTGGAGAGGTGTTGAATAAAAATAAGGTAAGGGGCCAGGAGATATAATACAGGGGTTAAGATACTTCTCTTGCATCTCACCCACCCTGGTTTGTATCCCTGGGTACCGTGTATGATGTCCTGAACACTGTCAGGAACGCACCTGCAATAATGAGGAGGGTAATAATAATAGTTGGGAAATCATCTTGAAAATACGGTTATAAAATGGTGCTGGGAAAACTGGGCAGCTACTTGTAAAAAAATGAACTTAGACTTCCTTTTAACGCCATGCACAAAAAGTCAGATCAAAATGGATTCTAGATCTCAACATCAGACATGAATCTATAAGGCACATTGAAGAAAACATAGGAGAAACGCTCTATGACATCGAAACTAAAAAGTATCTTTAAAGACGACACACCACTGACCAAGCAAATGAAAGCAAAGATAAACAAATGGGATTATATAAAAATTGAAAAGCTTCTGCACCTCAAAAGAAATGGTGACCAAAATACAAAGACAATCCACAGAGTGGGAAAGGATATTCACCCAATACCCATCTGACAAGGGGTTAATATCCAGGATATATCAGGCACTGGTAGCCCTTCACAAGAAAAAAAACAGCCAACCCCATCAAAAAATGGGGAGAAGAAATGAATAGAAGCTTCCAAAAAAGAAGAAATTCGAATGGCCAAAAGGCATTTGAAAAAGTTCTCTTCATCTTTAATCATCAGGGAGATGCAAATCAAAATAACAATGAGGTACCATCTCACACCACAGAGACTGGCACACATCCAAAACAGCAAGAACAACTGGTGCTGGCGTGGATGTGGGAAGAAAGGGACTCTCATCCACTGTTGGTGGGAGTGCCGACTGGTCCAGCCCTTTTGAAAAACAATATGGGCATTCCTCCGAAAACTAGACATTGAGCTCCCATTTGATCCAGCAATAGCACTCCTGGGAATATACCCCGAGAGACCGAAAAACACATAGCAGAAACACTATCTGTACTTCTTTATTCATCTCTGCGCTATTTACTATAGCTAGAATCTGGAAACAACCTAAATGCCCGAGAACAGAGGACTGGCTAAAGAAACTGTGGTTCATCTACACTGTGGAATACTATGCAGCTGTCAGAAAAGATGAAATTATGAAATTTACCTGCAAATGGATGGACATGGAGACTATCATGCTGAGTGAAATTAGTCAGAAGGAAAAGGACAGATATAGAATGACTGCATTCATTAATAGGATATAAATTGATAAATTGATATAAATTGATACCATTGTTTTACTAAATGTGTGAAATGGGAATGGCAGATTAAAACTCACCATTGAATATACACAAAGAGACTTAAGTGATAAACTCTAAATATCTGCAGGGCTAGCCACAATGTGTAAAACAAGAGGGAGAGAGATGCAGAGACAGAGAGAGAGACAGAGAGAGAAAGAGAGGAAAGGGGCTACCTGCTGTTGAGGCAGCCTGGGGGTGGGTGGGAGGGGTGGGGTACATTGGTGGTGGAAATGGGGCACTGGTGGAGGGATGGGTGCTGGAATACTGTATTACCAAGAACCAATTGTGAACACCTTTGTAATTGTATGTCTCACGGTGGTATAATAAAAAAAAATTTAAAAAAAGAAAATGCGGTTATATATGTTTCTACTATTGTATTAAAGAGTTAAGTAGAATTAAAGTAAAGTGATTACCTTTTTAGACCAAAGAAGCACACAAAAATGCAAAAAACTTAAGCATACCAAACCATCAATCGTCGTTTAATGACTGGTTTTAACAAGCAGGGGGCAGGTGTAAGCACGGTGAAATGTCAGAAAATTCAACATACCTCGGCAGGAGTGTATGCATGTAATAATTTGTTTGCAACATGATACTATACATGCATGATAGGTATGGAATCTAACTTCGGATTGGTGCTGAATTGTGAAAAGAAGCAGTTAACAACATAGCAAACTACAATAAGTATTTAATTTTTAAAACTTACTAATCATAAACTAAGCAAACTGTGTTATTGTTGTTTCAATTTACCTGTGAATATTTTTATACATTTTGTTACATTTGGTGTTGGTTTGATTTTGGGCCACACCCAGCAATGCTCAGGGGCCTTGCTCTCTCTCTCTCTCTCTCTCTCTCTCTCTCTCTCTCTCTCTCTCTCTCTCTCTCACTCTTTCTCTCTGAGGGATAACTCCTTGCAGTGCATCCTCAGAAGATCACATGGGATGCTGGGGATCAAGTCCATAGCAAGCATCCTACCTGGATCAAACCTAGGTCAAGGCAAGTGTCCCAAGCTGAACTATCTCATGGGGACCTTTTTTCTTACATTTCTATTATATGCTTGTGTGTCTTTTCCTACTTAGTAAAAGTAAAATTGTAGCGGACTTGTGCTAGCATAATACTATTTGAAGTGCACAGTCAATATATTTGTGTATTTTTATTGCAATATTAGTATAAACAGTGAGATAAGATTGTAAAAATGTTTGTTAACCAATTGAGCCAGCAGGTAGAGGTTAGGACACATATCCGGCATACGACCAACCTGAAGTGGTTTGATTCTGGCACCACAGCACGGCAGGGTGCCACTCTGAAGGTATTATTGGTGTGGCATAAGAATCCCAAACCCTTCAGGGACCGAACAGGATCAAATCCTAGACTCTTGCATTGAACTGTCATTCCCGCTGACTGGGAATAATGGGTGAGAGCCTCTGGACACCTGAGCACTCCTCACTCCATAAAACTATTAACCACTAATACATGTATTTATATATCTTAAATCATCTGCTAATTGACAAATAATAAATTGATAAGGAAGAAATCTATAGATAACTAACTTTTATACTATTAATTATAAACAAACCTAATTGTATTATTATTTCAATAAGACAGCAATTTACATGTGAATATTTGTATACATTTTCTAACTTTTTAACTTTATTTAAACACTATGATTTACAAAATTGTTCACAGTACAGTTGTTTCAAGTATCAATATTCCAACACCAGTCTCACCAACAATGTGCCCTTACAATCACCAAAGACCCTTATTTCCCTTCCACCCCCCCCCACCCTCATTCCTGCTCCCTTGGTAAGCACTAATATATTGCTTATCACAACATATATCTAGGAATGGTGTTGCTAAAGTAATGACCGTATTACTTGGTTGTTACATGAGAATTGGACCATTTTGTTATTGCTTTCACTTATTGAACTTCTTAAAGTGTAGTGGGCTTCTATTCAATTTTTTAACAAAAATATTCAAGGTAATTTCTTAAAATATTCAATATTCAACCCCAAAACCACCATCATTGCTACTATGGAGAATAATTATTTCAAATGCTCCCAGATGCTACTTGAGCCTGTCCTAAGTAGACAATCAATAATTTATTTTATATTGCTTGTTATAGCTAATTTTGCTGATATATGGTCAGAAATATTTTCTTAGAAGAAAGTTAGTGAGGATTGTTCAATCTCACGATGAAGCCATTGGTCATTAATCCCTTTGTATAAGAAATTACTGATATGTTGTTACAGAATAGGAATTGTTTTGGGTGGCTTATATTTACATCTCTTAAATGTGCTGTGATACTTGGGATATCAGTATCTTAGAGTCTGAGATGTCATTATGACTGCAAATGTCGCCTAGCACTCCAGGAACTCCAGAGATTGTAACGGAATTTTTCAACTGATTCACTCATGGGTGAAGCTCAACTGAGCAGTGGAGTCCAGCCTTGAGCATGGCGGCAATTGTCGAGAGTGTGGAAGTTTTTACGCCAGCTGGGGCTATTGGGACAGACCAGACCTAAATCCATTTCCCTCAGGAGCCCCTGTGTTCAGCCTGGTGTGTGGAGGAACAGAAGCAAAAGAGACTGATTGGTCTTTTTTGAGTTTTATATATGAGGCTCTAGAGGTGTCACAGCAGGTGGCAGACAGGAGATACACTTGTCTACACTCAGGTCTCTGCCCCTTGGACCCTGGGATGGTTGATAGTCTGACATAGAAAAATGGGCCCCCTGAGATGAACACAGAGCCACGGCAGAGCTTCAGCAAGCTACGCGTGGTGTACTGAATATGCCAAAAACAATAACAATAGTGGGCCTCATTCCCAACGAATGGAGATATTACTGGTGCCCGCTCAAGCAAATCCATGAACAATGGGAAGACCAGTGATATGAGTCTCTGGATCACCGCCAATGGATGAGATTACTTTGGTGCCTGAGGCAGTTCATGGGCGAAACCACCTGGCCTTCCCAAGAACAGACAGATGAGAGAGAGAGGCCCATCCCCAATTCCTTCAAGTCCTGGAGAATTCAGTCACAGAAAACTGCATGACTGAGTTTAACAGATTCACTCATGGATGGGGTTCATCTGAGTAGTGGAATCCAGCCTTGAGCATCACATTTGCTGTTTGTTTGCTTTGGGGCCACTAACTTTAAACTATTAATTTCATATTGATATATTTTTCATTATTGATCAATGAATTTAGCTTGATACTTGATGATTTAATACCAAATTCATATACCTAATGCTGAGGAAGGGCAGGACACATTTTATTAATTCCATCGGTACCGTAGTTTGCTTGTCTTTTGCTCCCTTACACAAAAAGTCACTGTAACCTGGTATCTTTGCCACTATTCTCAGAATACAATTATTACCAAACAAAACAACAGCATTAATACCAATAGAATTATACTTTTTCCGTTATATAAATTATGATATCTCTTGATCATTTAAAGCCCTATTATGATTCACTAGTTCACGAGACATCCCATTGTTCATCGAATTCTCGAGCGTGTGCCAGTAACATTTCCATCTGACCCTATCACGTACCAGGGTGAAGCCCTATTATGATTATGATAAGTAACACCAAATTTTTTGTTTTTTAAATAAGATCATGGCTGAACCCATGAAAAGTATGAACAACATAATATTGACCTATGACTTCACTGCTATCTACAAACAACACATTACCAATGTCACAAAACATGTTATCAAAACATGTTATCATGGAGATGCTATAAAACCTTCAAAACTATGAGAAGATTTGAATAGAATTCATGCTCATAAAAAAAAGATTTCTCTTATTTTCAAGCACTTGAAAAAAAATTTGAAGCAGCCAATATTGGCAAAACTCTTTTTCAATATCAGCCAAGTAAAATGATGATAGGTCTCATACTTCTTATAGTATTTCATTACTGGTTGCTAAATTTGGAAAATCACATGAAGAACTAACTTTTACTGTCTACAGATTATACATGAGGTAATAAGCACATGCTATACAAGCCAGTGTTTAATATGACCAAGAAAAAATATTTAAGCAGTAATGTAGTGCATTGACAAAATGGCCTAAGATGTTGAAGACTCATTATGTGAGTATTGAAAATCCGGTTTCCTCTACAGTTCAGTGAGTTCATTTGGCCTGGAACTGAAGTCTTATGTTTAACATTTGTGTGCTTCAGAAGATGAGAAAAAGGAAAAAATTTAAGGAGCTGGAGAATCATACAGGGTTGAGGTGCTTGCTTTACACATGGACAACCCTTATTTTGTTGTTGTAGTATTTTTGTATTATTCCTGAATCAACCAGATGCCATTGGGCTACATTGGCACTTGATAGGGTCCAATGGAAATGTTACTGGCGCCCGCTAAGAGCAAATCCGATGAATAACGGGATTCAAATGATCAAGTATTTGTGTGTGTGTGTTTTGTTTTGTTTTGTTTTGCTTTGTTTTTTTTTGCTTTGTTTTGTTTTGAGGCAATGCCTAGTGGTTCTCAAAGGCTCCACTTGCCTGGGTATAATCCCAGCAATGTTCAGGCACCATGTAGTGTCTAGAATCAGACTCATGTTTACCACCTGCAAACACATGTATTCAGCATACCCATCTACATCTCTGGTTCTAGGTTGAGTTTATAAACTTTTTTGACTCCATGCTTAGTTCCATAAAGAAGGTCAATGTGGTTGACACCAAAAATGGCAGCACTTATTTGAAAGACTTGTTTAATAAACTAAATAAAACAAATTTGCAGTTCCAAGGTAATGAGCTGAATTCAAAGAAAAAAAACTGTTGTTTTCACATTTTTGGTAAAACTTCTGTACAAACAAAATTTAAGATAAGTTTCTAAATTTATCAACTAGTAGTTTATAATTTTATCAACAGCTTGTTTATAAATTTATCGACAGTAGGAAAATGTGAACACTTGCTTCCCCATTAGCACCTGGAGGCTCTCTCAAGTCTGACCTCAATCAATTTAATACTATTTTAAAATGAGCCTACCTAACTGTGTTTAGGACACCTTTCAAATACAAGAAGAGTATTCTCCAAAATTATTTTTTAAAAAACTGATCAAATAAATAACAAATGAAGGCTTGAAATTTTAATTCAATGACTGATGCAAACAGTTCCGGCTACAAAAGCAGTAGCTACCTACACTTTATTCTGGATTACAAGTTATAGTATAAATGTTTTAAATTGCATTTACTTACACGTAGCTGCCCAGTTTTCCCAACACCACTAGCTGAAGAGGCTTTCCTTGCTCCATTTCCCGTACTTTTGCTCCTTTATCAAAGATTAAATGAATTTGGACCTCTGACACCATGCACAAAGTCAGATCAAAATGGATTAAAGATCTCAATATCAGACCTGAATTCATAAAGTATGTCAAAGAAAATATAGGAAAAACCCTCTATGACACTGAAGCTAAAGGCATCTTCAAAGATGAAACACCACTAACAAAGCAATTAAAAGCAAAGATAAACATATAGGACTACATGAAACTAAAAAGCTTTTTCACCTCAAAAGAAACAGTGACCAACATACAAAGACAGTTCACAGAATGGAAAAGAATATTCACCCAATACCCATCTGATAAGGGGTTAATATCCAGGATATATCAGGCACTGGTAGAACTTTTACAAGAAGAAAACAACAAACCCCATCAAAAAATGGGGAGAAAAAATGAAGAAACTTTTGACAAGGAAGAAATTTGAATGTCCAAAAGGCATATGAAAAACTGTTCCTCATCACTAATCATCAGAGAGATGCAAATAAAAACAACAATGAGATATCACCTCACACCACAGAGACTGGCCTGATTCAAAAGGGTAAAAACAAAGTGCTGGCGTGGGATGCAAGGGAAAAGGGAATCTCATCCACTGTTGATGGGAATGTCAACTGGTACAGCCATTTTGGAAAACAATGTTCCTGCTAAGACTAGAAATTGAGCTCCCATTTGACCCAGTCATACCTCCAAAGACTAGAAATTGAGCTCCCATTTGACCCAGCCATACCACTCCTGGGAATATACCCTGAGAAGCCAAAAAACAACATCTGCACTTTTATTTTTCATAGCAGCACTATTCACAATAGCCAGAATCTGGAAACAACCAGAGTGCCTGGAAAACTGATGACTGGATAAAAAAAAAACTTTGGTACATCTACACAATGGAATACTATGCAGCTGTTAGGAAAAAATGAAGTTATGAAATTTGCCTATAAATGGGCAGACATGAAAAAGGATTATGTTGAGTGAAATTAGCCAGAGGAAAAAAAGACAGATGTAGAATGACTGCATTTATTTGCATGCTATATATAATGATATATATATAGATATATAGATATATATATATAATGATAACAATATCCAAGTCGTGGGGAACACCGCCGGGTCCCCGACAGTGTCAGGACTGAAGTTCTCTTCTGCCTCCAAGGATGCCGGGAGAACAGATGAAAACTCATGAGGTCTGGTGCAGTTCCAAAAAATGGCTTTTAATAGTACAAAAGCTCTTCCACAGCACTCCCATATAATGAACAAACTTTAGCTCTGGTCCGAACTTAAACCATACAAAAGAGCCTAAGTCTCCCACCAAAAGAGAGGATCTCACTCGAGTCTGAGTCCTACCCAGAAGGAGCAAAAGGCCAAATAGCAAAAGCCAAAAGCCAAAAGACAAGCGAGGAGCCAAAAGCTGAAAGCTAAAAGGCCCAAAAGGTAAAAAGTGAAGGGCCTCAAGTCAGCCCTTATATACACCAAAGTAATCCAACAGGGAGGGTCATGTCAACAAAGAACTCTAAACAGAGTGTAGTGCCACACCCTATTGCAGGTATAAACAAAGGTTATGCCAAGGTCTAATCTTTCTACCAAGATTATCTCTTATGTAAAACACTGGAGAGAGAGAGAGGCTGATATAAAGTAATACATCTTAATTTCATGAGCTTCATGTAATCTAGATGGTACCCACAAGGTCCTTATTATCATCTGCACCAGGGGTGATTCTGAGTATCTTGTTCTCATGTACTGAAAGGGTCACACTCGCCTGCTTAGAGCAAACTAGTATGATCCTTCCTATAGTCTTCCTATAGTCCTCAACGTAGCCAGGGTGGTAGTCTCCTGGTAAATTCTAACTGCCCCACGCTGGGTGAGTGGGTATAAAGAGGAGCTGTGCCCAATCTAGAAAACATAGAAGTCTTAGTAGATGTATAAGTCAGAAGTTATTCAATCAAGGTGACTTCTGTAACTGCCACACCCTCTAGCAGTGTTTACATAGAAGAGAGGTCTCATTAGGAATGAACCTTGACTTAAATAGATTAAGCTGGGAGTGGGCAAAACAACAAAACTCCCAGAATAGCTAAACCTGTCCTCCAACATCCAAGATTAGGCAAAACATGGATCAGGAGGTCTTGTCAATAGGTGGAATCTACCACAAACGTGCTGGGAGTCAGAGGGTTAACTAAGACAGAGAAGGAAACAGTGTGCTAATAATCATTGAAAATGATAATACCAGCCTAGAACTGAGCAATTGAATATAGTCAAAGGGTAACCTCTAAATGTATGTATTGCAATCCACAATACAGAACCCTCTAAATTTATGTATTGCAATCCACATGATATCCTCTAAATGTACATGTATTACAATCCACAATGCGTAAGAGAAGGGAGAGAGAGAAAGAGAGAGAAGAAAGAGATAAAGAACCTGCCATAGG
The DNA here is from genome assembly GCA_021461705.1 of Cryptotis parvus. NCBI lineage: Eukaryota > Metazoa > Chordata > Mammalia > Eulipotyphla > Soricidae > Cryptotis > Cryptotis parvus. Next base: position 3,290 of record JAJIBD010039139.1, on the reverse strand, counting down.
GGCAGGCTTAGGGAGGGAATAGGTAATTGGGGACATTGGTGGTGGGAAATGGGCACTGATGGAGGGATGGGTGGTGGAACACTCTATGACAGAAATTCAACCATGAACATCTTTGTAATCGTATATCTCATGGTGGTATAATAACATATCAATAAAAAGCAACTAATAATAATAACAATAAAGAAAAGAAAATATTAAAAAATTAAAAAAAAAAAATTGTGTTTACTTCATCATATTTGGTGGAATGTGAGTCCAATGTGTTCTACAAATCTGTTAACCATGAAAAAAGAGCCAACTTCAAGTAGATAACCACAGTAATTTTAAGAATCTTGCACATGATAACCTCTAAATGTACTGTATTGCAATCCAAAAATGTGTAAGAGAAAAGAGAGAGAGAGAGAGAGAGAGAGAGAGAAGATAGGAGAGCCCGCCCTAAAGGCAGTCTAGGGGAGGGGGAGGATTGGGGACATTGGTGGTGGGAAATGGGCACTGGTGGAGGGTGGGTGCTGGAACACTGTATGATCAAAACCCAAACATGAACATCTTTTGTAATTGTATATCTAAGAGTAGTATAATAAAATATTTTTAAAGAATCCCGATGACAATAACACTGCCAAACATTAACAAATTGATAGCACACTAGGTTCATCCTTCTTATCAGGATCACTTTATTTTTTTTCTTTTTTGGGTCACACCCAGCAATGCTCAGGGTTACTCCTGGCTCTGCCCTCAGGAATCACTCCTGGTACTTCGTGGGGACCATATGGATGCTGGGGATTGAACCCAGGTCAGCTGCATCGCAAAGATAAACGCCTTACCCACTGGACTATCACTCCAGCCCCTCAGGATCACTTCTGAATGCTACTTATAATCTTACTTTCCGACCACTCTGTAGGATTCAACAAGTCACACTTACTTGGAGGAATGCAAATTCGTCACTACCTCTTACTTGCTTGTTTTATTAAAGCCGCCACACTTCCAAGAGGGTACTGAGTACCTTTTTCCTGAATAATGCAGAAACAGGCCAAATAATTTTTGGAAGACTCCTCCTCCTTAAACCTTATATTCCACCCACCTTCTGGGACACTACCAGCCTCCTGTAAAGAACAGTTGATATTTTTAATAAATAAGTATTTTTGTAGTCATTTAATGGAGGCAAGATATGCGATCTATTTTCTTTGAACAAACGTTTTATATGGTGTTTTATTATTTTCCCCATTTTTTGTCCAAAGAAGAGGCTCATTAACTTTTACCTTGGCCCGTAGGTATTTTTTAATCAATTCATATCTGTCATCACAAAACTAAGTTCAAATATCCTTCTCTTTTTCTAGAAGCAAATATAATGGAACTTTCATATCTTAATTAAATTTACCAATGTTTTACAATACTATATAAATCCTCATACCACTTTGCCACACCCATATCAAAGTTTTAGTGCCATTCCCATAATCCCAGATTGACCCGCCACACCACCCTTTTTCAAAAGCTCTTCACATAACCCTCGGCAATTTGTACGTAAGATTTTTTGTTCTGACATTTTAGCTGATTGTAGTATTGAGTCATATTTCACGTGTATGAGAGAAGCTATCTACTAGTTTTTCACATCTGACTTGCTTGGCTTTGTATAATGGCTCAAATTCTATCCAAATGCCACAAAAAGACAATTTTAATCTTTTTTTTTTGCTTTGATTTGGTTTAGGGTTGGGGGGGCCTCACCAGGGTGGTTCTTAGTGACAACTCCTCGACTCAGTAGCCCAGGGTTGACTCGCCTTACTTTGCTTGGGAGGTCATGTGAGGGAGTCAGGGATTCAACTCAGGGTCAGCTGCATGCAAAAGTGAGTGTTTCAGTCACTCTCTCTCCAGATCCCCAAATTTTCATATTGTAAATAGCTGAGCAGTATTCAATTCACTTAATAGAAATTTTGCAACTTCTTAAATCCGAGTCATTTGTGTGGGGTATATGGACTTTTTTCCATGATTTGAATAATGAATTTGAATAATGCTTTTGGACATAGGGCACGCCATGATTTTCAAATAATGCTTTCAGATTGCTAAAATAAATACATAGAAGTGGTCTATTTGTTTTTTTAACATTTTATTATACCACCGTGAGATATACAATTACAACGTTGTTCACGCTTGGGGTTTCGGTCACACAGTGTTCCAGCACCCCGCCTCCACCAGTGCCCTCAACCACCACCCATGTCCCCAATTCCTCCCCCTCCCACGCCCTGCCTAAATGGCAGGTTCTTTATCTCCCTCTCTCTCTCCCTCTCTCTCTCCTCCTTCTCCCACACATTGTGGGTTACACTACGTACACTTAGAAGCCATCATTTGCATTTTTTTGTCTGTATTTAATGCTCAGTTCTATGTTGGTATCAGACCTTGACATTTATTCACACATGTTCCCTTCTCTATCTTACCTAACCTCCTGACTCCCCACGCTTGTGGTAATTTCCACTTTTGGTAAGATCACCTGGTATATTTATGTCATGCAAATAAATGCAGTCATTCTATGTCTCTCTCTCCTTCTGACTAATTTCACTCAACATGATTCTTTCCATGTCCATCCATTTATAGGCAAATTTCATAACTTCATTTTTCCTGACAGCTGCATAGTATTCCATTGTGTAGATGTACCACAGTTTCTTTATCCAGTCATCAGTTCTCGGGCATACTGGTTGTTTCCAGGTTCTGGCTATTGTGAATAGTGCTGCTATGAAAATAAAAGTGTGGATTGTGTTTCCGCTGTGTGTTTTTGGCTTCCCAGGGTATATTCCCAGGAGTGGTATGGCTGGGTCAAAGGGGAGCTCAATTTCTAGTCTTTGGAGGAATGTCCATATTGTTTTCCCAGAAAGGTTGTACAAGTCGACATTCCCACCAACAGTGTATGAGAGTCCCCTTTTCCCGCATCCACGCCAGCACTTGTTGCTTTTACCCTTTTGATATGGGCCATTCTCTGTGGTGTGAGGTGATATCTCATTGTTGTTTTGATTTGCATCTCTCTGATGATTAGTGATGATGAGCATTTTTTCATATGCCTTTTGGCCATTCGGATTTCTTCCTTGGTCAAAGTTTCTGTTCATCTCTTCTCCCCATTTTCTAATGGGGTGGGCTGTTTTTTCTTATATAGCTGTACCAGTGCCTGGATATATCCTGGATATTAACCCCCCTTATCAGATGGGTATTGGGTGAATATTCTTTCCCATTCTGTGGACTGTCTTTCTATCTTGGTCACTGTTTCTCTGAGGTGCAGAAGCTCTTCAGCTTCATGTAGTCCCATATGTTTA
>JAJIBD010039138.1:0-39237 GCA_021461705.1 Cryptotis parvus | reverse complement strand
AAAAAAATCACCTATTTTCAGCTATAAAAATTAAACTGAAAGTTAAACTTTTTATTTTATTTTTTTTTTTTTTTTGCTTTTGGGGTCACACCCGGTGGTGCTCAGGGGTTACTCCTGGCTCTTTGCTCAGGAATTACTCCTGGCGGTGCTCGGGGACCATATGGGATGCCGGGATTGAACCCGGGCCAGCACAGGCCGCGCGTGCAAGGCAACGCCCTACCCGGCTAGGCTATCGCTCCAGCCCCTGAAAGTTAAACTTTTTTTAAACTTTAACCCTCAAAGTTAAACCCAAAAAGTTTAACCCTCAAAGTTGCTTTTTTTTTGGGGGTTACCCCCAAAAAATTCCTGGCCTTGCACTCAGGAATTTCTCCTGATGATACTCAGGGGACCATATGGATGCTGGGGATCAAAGCCAGGTTAGTCTAGTGCAAGGCAAATGCCCTAACCACTGAGCTATCGCTCCGGCCCTCAAATTTCTACCTATGGGACGGTTACTGCTGGAGCTGAATCCGAGGGGCTACTCTAAGTGACCTGAGGACTATTTTAAGTTACCTCCCGATGACTTGTCATGATAATTTCTTGTGGTTCTCTTTGACTGGGCAGTAAACCCTCTGCCCCCTGGGCTGTTTTGCATGTGTGGAGTCTGGGACACCGCTGCTCGGGTGTGGAACCCTGGCAGGGATGGCTGGAGACCCTTTCTCCTGCAATCTCTCGTTGTTCAGGGAGAGATTATCCCAGGAGGTCGAGAGAATATCCCAGGAGGACAAAGCTACAAGTGTGTCTTCAGGCCTCATTCCAGAACCTGCTTTTGGTTTCCCATATTCTTCTGGTTAAAGAAGTTGCAAGGCCGGGGCTGGAGCAACAGAATAGCAGCCAGGCACTTACCTGGGTTTGGTTCCTGGCATCCTATTTGGTTGCCTCTGAGCCCTGCCAGGAGTAATCCCCATTGGGCACAGAGCCAGGAGTAAACCCTGAGCACACTGGGTGTGGTGCCAAACAAAATAAAAAAAGGCACAAGGCAGTTTAGATTCTCCTATCTCAGGGCCAGAGTGATTGTTCAGCGGGTAGGGCATTTGCCTTGCATGCAGCCGACCCAGGTTCCATCCCGGCATCCCATATGGTCCCCAAGCACCGCTAGGGAGTAATTCCTGAGTGCAGTCAGGAGTTACCCCTGAGCATCGCTGGGTGGACCCAAAAGCAAACAAAAAAACAAACAAACAAAATTGTGTCTTTTTTTTTTTTTTTTTGGGTCACACCCGGCAATGCTCAGGGGTTTCTCCTGGCTCTGCACTCAGGAATTACTCCTGGCGGTCCTCGGGAACCATATGGGATCCGGGATTGAACCCAGGCGGGTACAGGCCGGCCGCATGCAAGGCAAACGCCCTACCCGCTGGGCTATCGCTCCGCCCAATTGTGTCATTTTTATTATCACTGTCTTCCCGTAGTTCATGGATTTGCTCGGGCGGGCACCAGTAACATCTCCATATGTCCTGTCGAATGCTAGTGTAGCCCAAGGGCATCTGCTCACTCCAGGAACATGAAGAGACTCAAACCATTCCTTCAGGTCATGGGAATGAGGTCTATAATTGTTACTCGTTTTTGGCATATCAAATACGACATGGGTAGCTTGCCAGGCTCTGCAAAAACAAACAGTTTCTCCTATCTCTTTTAGGGGGCTTTTTTGGGTCACACCTGGTGATACTCAGGGTTACTGCTGGCTCTGCACTCAGCAATTACTCCTGGCAGTCTCAGGGGACCATATGGGATGCCGGGAATGAACTCAGGCTGCCACATGCAAGGCAAACGCATGTCCTGCTGGACTATGGGTCCGGCCCGAGATTCTCCGAGCTCATTCCTCTTTACCGCAACTTAACAGGTGCAGGGGGTGGGGACATTCACAAAAGGGTGTATACAGTGTGACTCACCTGGATCAGCACCATAATTTATTTGGGGGTCATACTGGGTGGTGCTCAGGGATGACTCCTGGTAGTGCAAGGGAACCAAATGCTCTGTCAGGGCTGAACTGGGGTCAGCTGCATACTAGACCGGTGGCCTCCCCTCTCCCAGCCCCATCACTGAAACATACTTTGGAGACCTTGTAAAAATTTGTGTATTTGGGGGGGGCGGGATAGCCCAGTGGGTAGGACGTTTGCCTTGCCCGCGGCTAGCCTGTGCCGGCCTGGGTTCAATCCCGGCATCCCATATGGTCCCCTGAGCATCGCCAGGAGTAATTCCTGAGTGCAGAGCCAGGAGTAACCCCTGAGCATCGCCGGGTGTGACCCAAAAAGCAAAAAAAAAAAAAAAAAATTTGTGTATTTGCTTTGTATTTATTTATTGTGGGGAGGTGATTGGGTCCCACCCAGCAGCGCTCAGGGGTCACTCCAGGGATGCTCAGGGTACATTTTTTTTTATTTTTGGGTCACACCTGGTGATGCTCAGAGGGTTACTCCTGGCTCTTCACTCAGAAATTATTCCTGGCTGTGCTGGGGGGACCATATGCGATTCCGGGAATAGAACCTGGGTCGACTGTGTGCAAGGCAAATGCCCTACCTGCTGTGCTATCGCTCCGGCCCCTCGGGGTACACGGTTCTGGCTGCAGGTCATGGGACCCATAAGTGAGGGCTCCGTGTGTCTGTCTTCGAACTGTCCCTGCAACAGGGAGTGATCGTTCATCTTGTGCGGGGAGCCCAGACTATAAACAAACATCCAAGATGTTGAAAGATCCAGAAAACTACCTGACTCGGGGCCGGAGCGATAGTCCAGTGGGTAGGGTGTTTGCCTTGCGCGCAGCTGACCCGGGTTCCATCCCGGCATCCCATATGATCCCTCGAGCACCGCCAGGGGTAATTCCTGAGTGCAGAGCCAGGAGTAACCCCTGAGCATCGCTGGGTGTGACCCAACAACAAAAAAAAAAAAAAAAAAACAAAGGAAACTAGGGGCCGGAGCGATAGCCCAGGGGGTAGGGCGTTTGCCTTGCATGCGGCTGGCCTCTGCCGGCCCGCCCGGGTTCAATCCCCGGCATCCCATATGGTCCCCCGAGCACCACCAGGAGTAATTCCTGAGTGCAGAGCCAGGAGTAGCCCCTAAGCATTGCTGGGTGTGACCCAAAAAAGACAAAACAAAAAAGAAAAGAAAACTACCTGAGTCTAGATGAACTGGAATTCAGGCTGAAGGACAGACACAGTGTTTTAGAACTGGATTTTCCAAAAGGTGGCATAGGATTGAGGCAAATTTCCTTTCATCTAGTGATTCACAATCAGTATTGTAAAAGCAGAAGCTCAGCATTTTTCTTGAAGTTTTAGTTCACGTATATAAACTTCTATGTGTGCATATCGGATAACAAAACAGTGGAAGAAATAAAATACTTCATAACAGAATCGAAGTTTGAAAGCCACTGATTCGGGGCCGGAGCGATAGCCCAGCGGGTAGGGCGTTTGCCACGGGGCTGGCTTGTGCCGCCCGAGTTCGATTCCTGGCATCCCATATGGTCCCCTGAGCACCGCCAGGAGTAATTCCTGAGTGCAGAGCCAGGAGTAGCCCCTGAGCATTGCCGGGTGTGACCCCCCCCAAAAAAAAAAAGCCAAAAAAAAAAAAAAAGCCACTGATTCGGTGTATGGGGGCTGGGGATATCTTTGTCATTCCCACAATGGACAATGGGTCAACATCCGTGTGTAGTCAGAGATACAAGAGGATGGACCAAAAGAATGGTAATTCTCCGATGTGCGGTTTCCTTCCTTTCTGAGAGGTTCCAAACAAAGGGAACCTTCAATGGTCCCATTTCCTTTGCAGGCTGGGCACACAACAGCTCCACTGCGGGGAGAGAGCTGACAGGCCGGGACTGGACCCGCATTGTGGCCGAGGCATTTCCTCCCTCACTGGACAGAACCAAAGCAACGCAGTCTTGTGGGGAATTGTGAGACCAGCGGGCTCTGACCTCCCGGGGATCTTCTCATCTGCCACTGCAGGAGGCCATTATTCATTGGGTGATTTTCTAGCCCCAGGGAACCTCAGCTCCAGAGAGCTTAAACCCTGAACCCCAGACTGCTCTGCGCTGAACCCCCAGTGGCTACAGCAGTGCCCGGAGCTGTCAGGAGCTCAACACTGGCATAAGCAGATAAGTGAATGGATGAACCTGGGGGTGGAGGGCAAGGGACACGTTTTACAGCCATTGATTTTTATACAATGTATTTCGTAAGCTGTTTATTTTCTTCAGATGTCTTAACGGTCCAGTCTTGGGGGGTGGCTGAAGAGATAGTACTGCGGGTAGGGTGTTTGCCTTGCATGTGGCCGACCAGGGTTCAATCCCCAGCTCCCCAGATGTTTTCCTGAGCCCGCCAGGACTGATCAGGGACTACAGAGGCAAGATTAAGCCCTAAACTGATGTGGCCCTCAAACAAAAACAGGGCCGGAGCGATAGCCCAGCGGGTAGGGTGTTTGCCTTCCAAGTGGCTGGCCCATGCCGGCCCGGGTTTAATCCCGGCATCCCATATAGTCCCCGAGTGCCGCCAGGAGTAATTCCTGAGTGCAGAGCCAGAAGAAACCCCTGAGCATTGCCGGGTGTGACCCAAAAAAAAAAAAGAAAAGAAAAACAAAAATCCTGGGCGGGAGTGATCGCAGGTAGGGCGTTTGCCTTGCACGCGGCAGACCCTGGCTTCAATCCCCGGCATCCCATATGGTCCTCTGAGCACTGCCAGGAGTGATTCCTGAGCATTGCCGGGTATGACCCCCCAAAAAACAAAAGAAAATCCTGTGATGTTCTCTTTTTCAAATACTGTTTTCTAGGAGATTCTCAGGTAGTTGCCCAGTTGGACAGAGCAGTGTTACTGAACCCAATTAGCACTGGGCCAGGTAGTACTGGAAAAAAAGGACGAATGATTCTAAGCTAGCCACAGCCTTGAAAACACGATGTCCTTTCTAAAGAGGTCAGCAGGGCTTGTGGGTCGGGCAGACCATCACCGGGACTTCAGACAGCTGGAACACTCGGTGGAGATTGTTCACGGGAGAGAAAGGCAATTCACTGAGCAAGGGGAGCTCGGAATGCTGTCAGCTGGGGCTAAGGAGGAGATGAATGAAGACAGACACAGAGGCTATGGATACTGTTCTTTTCATTTACTTTCAACATTAGCATTAAGTCGGTTACCGTACACATCCAAAGGCCCAGCATCTCAGAAAGATCAGGAAGTGGCGCACCTGTACCAGAGTCTCATAAGAATAAAATAGACAATGCTACATCGAGTGGTTAAAAATACACACAAAAAAGTAGTTTTAACAGTCTTAAGCTTTTTTTATACTTAAAAACATGATTGAGTCGAAACAAAAAAAAAGTGCATTTCACTTGTTAAAAAATGGTGTAGTTAACACAAGGGGGTGATCATCACATGGAGGGGTCTGAGGGGTACTGGGAAAGGGTGACCCCAGGGCGGCTGGTCTGGTCTGGGGAGTCGAGGGGTGAGCTCAGCTCCACCTCCCAGGAGCCAATCAGCTCCTCTCCCCAGGGTCTCCCCTAAAGAGATGCTGGCGCTGTCCTACCTCCCTGTCACTTCCTCCAAGCCTCTTTGCAGTGTGAGTAGGGCCTGTCCACCGGGTGTCCCCTGGCCTTCCCGAGGCAGCCGAGCGACAGTCTCGACTACACCGTCTCCTCCCTCAGGGCCTTGCAGGCCGACCCCCTGCCCAAGCAGCTTCTGTTTCAAAACTCCTTTGGACAAATGTTCAACATTCAACAACAAGCTTTGTAAACCTAACAAACAATTCCTGGCAAGCGAACTGGATTTTCTTTTTCTAAGAAAAAAGTGCAAGTGATTTTAGTCCTTTTGGGGTGGGGGAAACAACCATAAAAGCAAGCACGTCACACCTGGCCTCCCGAAGCAGCATTCCGCTTCACGGTTCCTGTTCCGTGGTGCGTAAGAGTTACAGCACAGCCTGTATTGCTGGGGGGCCAGCCTCGGCCCAGGGAAGAAGAGAGTGGGCCATTCCAGGTTTGAGAGCCTCCAGCCCACTGCAGGGGGAGTCAAGGCCTCGGCTTCCCTCCCCCTGCCTGCTAACCTGCTCACTGGGAAGTGCACAAACACCACCTGTGGACAGAGAACTGAAACAAGGCACAGAGAAGGGGCCCCACACTTCACGGAGACGTGCTGAGTGCCGGAGGGGCCGTCGCGCAGGCCAGGTGAAGCCTCTGGCCCCCGGACTTGCTCCTGGCGTAGCAGAGGTCCATTTGGAACAAAGGTATAAAGCCCGTCCTCACTCACACTTGGTAGCCCGCTGCTCGGCCCCTTCTCTGCCATGAGACATGTCTCGACAGCGGTAGCTTGGGAAGAGAGAAGGGGTGAAAGAGAGAAGGGATGAACACAACGGCGTCCCCAGGAGGCCTTGGCTGATCAAGAGGCCCACAAGGACCGATGGCCGACACCACCCATCAGTCTGCACCACACAAAGGCTGAGAAACTCTCTGGACTTAGTAATAAGGGGAAGAGTCTTAAAACCCAAAGGTCTAGAGTGGACAGAGGAAAGTGGAACCGTCCACGGGCAAGAATAAGAAAGCTGAAGTACGTTGCTGCCCCCGTGTGGACACAAGACTCTAGTGCCACACAACAGACCAGCGCTGCCCACGTGTGCAAACGGAAAGGAAAAAACACGCTCTGCAGAAAGATTTTCTGAGGCTGCGACTTTAGAAATCAAAGACAAAGTCAAGCCACATGGATGTTTTCTTTTCAAAAGCCAAACGAGTGGAATTATCAATCATCGAAAGGGCATTTCCAGGAGGGTTGCAGATTCCAGAAGCAACAAGATGTTTCCTCTCATGTCCTAGGTGGACCCCCTGGCTGTCCTTCCCATCACACGGTCCCTTTCACCTGCAGAAGACGGGGGTGGAGGCTGTGTTGGGCCCAGCGGTCAGTTCATAAGCAACTGGCCGCTGCTCGACTCCTGGCACGTCCGGCTACAGATTTGGTTATTCAAAGCCAGTAAAGGCAGCACCGCTTTTCCTTGCGAAGTCAGGCAAAAACTCAAGCTGCTCCTACTCCTGCTCCAGCCCTACTTCCTGATATAACCCCAGGCATTTGACGTCTTCTGTAAGACTTCCCAGAATCTCAAACAGTGAGAAAGGGAAGTGTCTTGGGACAACACTGCCCGTGTATTCACGCAAAGGTGCTGTGAGGCCAGGCCCTGTCTCGGGCCATGCATGTTCCCAAGTGGTTACTTTGGGTAAACTTCCAGGCTCATCACAGGGAATTATCAAGGCCAGTTAAAGCAAAACATTATTTAAAACAAGAAATTCTTGTTATTTTTGTTAAAAAAAAATCTACCTTCTGCATTTTGTAAGCTTGCAGTGAAGACCTCAGCCGCCTCACTTTCTTTTTTTCTTTTTTTTTTTTTTTTTGCTTTTTGGGTCACACCCGGCAATGCTCAGGGGTTTCTCCTGGCTCTGCACTCAGGAATTACCCCTGGCAGTGCTTGGGGGACCATATGGGATGCCAGGGATCGAACCCTGGCCGGCATGGGCCGGCCGTGTGCAAGGCAAACGCCCTACCCGCTGGGCTATCGCTCCGCCCCCGCCTCACTTTCAAACATCACGATTCCGCACTGCCACGTGGATCAGAGGATGAAGGAAATGAACAGCTGCCTTCTTTGCTGTTCTGGAATCACAGCCAGAGAGGATCAAGAGTTACCTTGCTCCGCACTCAGGAATTTCTCCTGGCCGTGTTCAGGGGACCCTACGGGATTCCGAGGATATACCCGGGTTGACCACGTGCAAGGCAAGTGCCTGACCCACCGTCTCTGTGGCCCAAACTGCGGCTATATAGACTCTGACTTGGTGTGACATTAGCTAGTGATGAAAACCTGAGCATCAGAATTGTCCACTGGAAGGCAAGAGCCGTGGCATTTTGAGTCAGGAACGACGGTTCTGACTAAGGCTAAAATACTCCATCGCTTTCACCCCACTTGATAAAACAGAACAGACTTAGTTACTGCCTTGGTTTAAAGAGAACTGCGTAAAACTTTGGAGGAACAGGAAGGGGAACCAGGGACGCAGAGCCAGCACCACTGAGTTTTGGCTGCTAACAAGGTCCATCAGAAGCTCCGACACCAGCACACACACACAGCAAGCCCCTTTCCCGACACCCCTCCTATATAATGCATGGAGCAATTCTACTTAGAAAGACTAATCTGATGTAAACAAATAGAGATGAAAGTGACTAGAAGCTTCTGAGGTACCAGCGGAAGAGAAGCCGAAAGAAAATCAAAAAGGGGTTTTTGATCAAACAGAGCAACCTTAAATAAGTTTGACTTAAATAAAATTGTGGGGGGGCTGGAGGCGATAGCCCAGAGGGTAGGGCGCTTTTGCCTTGCACACGGCCGGCCTGTGCTGGTCTGGGTTCGATCCTCGGCATCCCATATGGTCCCCCGAGCACCGCCAGGAGTAATTCCTGAGTGCAGAGCCAGGAGTAACCCCTGAGCATCGCTGGGTGTGACCCAAAAAAGAAAAAAAATAAAATAAAATAAAATTGTGGGCCCAACCAGGCAAAGTCTTTCTGGAGAAAAGAAGACTCTGCAAGAGCAGTGTGTGGGGTATCCACTGGCTGGCGGAGACCCTGGGGAAGACCCAGGGATGAGAAGGTGTTTCAGAGAGATTCTCCATGACCTTTCGCTTTAAAGGAGCCTCTGGGTTTCTGGCAAGAGAAAATACATGAACAGTAGTATCGGGATGAAAATCTCTCGTTATCAGACAGGTGATATGTGGAGCACATTTAAACAGCGAGCAAAAAGCAACACCGAGGAACAAAACAAAAATCGTTCAAATTCTCACCCCAGGCTTTAGCTGGCTTCAAGAACCAAACTGACAGGAAGAAAGATGGGCTTCAATACTCATGGAAAATGATCAGAGGTAGGACTCAGACCGGAAGAGAATATTCCAGGATGCTGGCTTTTTTGAAGGCACTCGAGAACAGAGTGAGAGGTGGAGCGGCAGTGAGAGGAGAGGAGCGAGAGAGAGAGGTGTGTCACGTAGGAGCACGAGAGAGGTGCGGCGCGGATCTGTCCTAGGGAAATGGAAGCAACTCCAGGAGCCTTGAGACAATACATCTATTACTGAGTAACACACAGGGCAACAAGGTAGAAATCCACTTTATGGGGAGTTTCTTACAACAATATAGCTTCTACTGAGGGAATAAGAAAGAGAAGTCTGTTTTCCAGATATGCAACTCTGCAAAATAGTTTTGACTTAAATGAAGAAGTCAATCAAAGGTACATCATATTTCTTTAATCAAATTTACAGAAGCTAAAGCTTCAAAGGTGGCATGACCCAGGAGTTTGCTTTTCCTTTGAATCTAGCAAAACCTATCCTCTAAAACAAAAAGGATCTGATAATAGAGTCTATAAAAAAGTCAGAGTATAAAAGTATAGAACTATGAAAGTGGATATATTGATGGCAATTTTTATGGCTTCCATACAAAGTATAGAGAGGATCTCTGGTTTGCTTACTCGAGGTAGTGTCCAGGGTTAGAAGGTCACCATTATATATTATAAACGCTATGATGACAGAAGCAGGTACGTGGGGTTATTGTTATTGCATAATAATGCCACCATCTTAATGGCTAGTGATCTTTCATTCCTGAAAAAATGATCTTTAGGGAGATTTTCTATCTTGACTTCGGCAAATGAAAATTAAAACCCACCTGCTCAATTTTTTCAATCTGAAGAATTCCAAATGATTTTCTGTTGGTAATGGTAGATAGCCAATAAAATCCTTAAATGTAACTTATTCCCTTTTCCATGGCATACGTCCAATACAGTTTAGCCCCCCCTTGAAATGTCCATTGATCAGCCATGTAATACAAGTTGTTTTTTTCGACATCGTAGCTTATATGGAAGGGTTTCTCTAACTTCAGGTTTCTTCTCTTTTATTTTTAGCTACAAAATGCATTCTACCATTTCTTTTACTAATGGAAATCTATAGATCTATAGACCTACATGTAGATCTATTTATGCTTGCTGTCGATTGAGATTTCGCCTTGATCTTCTCAAAATTTAAAACTTCCAGTGAAATCAAACTAAATATACATAGCCATTTAACAAACAGGAAAAAAAAAATTAAGAAGTAGCAAATTCAAAGCTCACAAGCATCTCTTCGGAGCATTTTTGCCTTCAGTTAGTATACTAGGAATAATCCAATTATAGGGAATGTTCTAACCACAATGAAAAGGTACAACCAACAAATGTAGTACTTAACATCTTGGTACAACTACGGTAATGTCCATACTCAGTCATTAATTTAGAATGGTTCATGTAAATGATAGACTTTATATGTAACTGATTCGCAAAGGCTTCTTTGAACTACCATGTAATAAAGTTTTATCAGTGGACCTCCCTGCTAGCTAAAACTAAGAACCCAAATCACAAATTTAGGTGGAAACAAAGCCACACGCCTGTCTTACTTTTTCATTCAAATTTTAAAATCAAACTCAGTCTGAGCCTAACATGACTCAAACACGGAGAGCAGCCAGCAGCCTTTCATTAAGGCTGAGGAAGGGTTTACATTTGAATGATGAATGTCCGAGGAAAGAACAGAAAAATATAAGGGGGTGGGGGCAGAGGAAGAGCAAAGTCAACTCAAAACACCCTTGGGAATCTTTCTCCAGGAAATCCTTAACCCTCATAATGCTGCAAGCCTTTGAAGACAGTGAAATTCCATCATATGAAGCAACCTCACTGTGAAACCAGAAAAGCTCTGCCTCCTTTGAAAGGCTTATTGGAGGACTGATAAGAACTGAGGACCCAAACTCCTCCGTCGCTCAAGTTTTCAAGTTGAGAGACCGAGTAGATGATAATTTGGGAGGAGCTCCATGGGGTTCGGTACCGCCACGGCAAGGCAGGGAAAAAACGTCACTGACAGCCCCTTTATCTTAGTATACGACCCCCAACACACTTTCAACCCTGAGTTTTGAGTCTTACGCATGTGAAACCTGACGCACAGTTACAGTTAAGGCTTAATCCTGCAGTTCTTAATATTCAGAAGCAGATATGTTACAAATATTCTTAATGCATTTTATTCTTCCCACGTCTTAGGACACGGCGGAGGAGCCGCTAAGTTCTGAGCAGTTTTCCCAAAGACCACAAATGCCAAGTCGTGAAGGCTATTTTGTCCAGGGGGTGGAATAAGGATGGGGGGGAAATTTCCACAATGTTTCACAATAAGCTTTGACTAATTTTGTCTTGTGTACAACGGTGACTTCTTTTTAATCCTTTTTTGCTTCTGTTAAGGGTGGTGGTGATTATTTGCTTAATACTGGCTGTCCTATGTCATAGGTTTTCTTATGGCTATATTCACTTGAATGACAAAGACGACTACCTGAAGTTCCCAGAGTACAATTAAAGTCCATCTCACGAAGCAGTCCATTCACTGGTCTCAAGTCTACAATTCAGAACTGCGGCCTAACATTGTAAATTCGCTTAGAATGAAAAATAACCAAGCTGCAATTTACAGCGTCTTTCAAAATCCTCTTAATATCACATGCTTTGACCATGAAGTAATGATATGTTTACATAAAAGCACGTATAAATTCACACACTTGCTGTGGAATGCGAAAGAGGTTGTGGGTAAGGGGACACAGCCACTAAAGATTAATTCATAAACAAGGAATTAACTTTTGTTATTGATCGGGGTACTTGGATGGTCAACAAATGTATACAAAGACTTAAAAATAACATTCCTATGAACTTATACCCACCAATCAGGAAGAAAAAATATGTCTTATGATGAGCTATTTTTCTGCCTCACTTCGAAATTTTCCTATGCTTATTATCCGAGACACAAAGGAAATAATCAGAAGGAAAAACAGTCTGGAAATATTAAGCCAAAAAGTGCGCAGAGAATGTGGTCCTCTAAAATCAGGGACTTACTTAACTTCCACTGGCAGATTTCCATATTCCTCCTATCACAGAGATGATCTGCCACGGAAGTGCCTGCACTTTTAATATTAAATAAATAAAGGTCAAGATTCTGATTTAGTCAACAGTTCAAGAGCCTGAGGGAAAGAAAATAAAGGAATTCAAGATTAAGAAAGGGGGAAGAGAGAGAACCAGATGACCTAAATTTGGAATTTAGTTTTCTGAGATTAAAAACAATAAAAAAAAAAAACACCAAAAATTTCAGCTATATTTAATGTGGAAAAATGTGACCTGTTCAATATCACCAAAATGCTCGCCCTTCTGTTCACATCTTTCCTATGAGCCCTTGCGCACGCTCTTCTGGAGCAGTGACCTACCCCGTAGCTTTAGCGGCCCTGCGCTGCTTGTCACTTCTAACACTGCTGCCATGCCATTACCTGCAGACGACGAGGCAGCCACGTGTTTTCTTTCCCTCCCTGCAGTGTAAACGGTGTTAAAATTGCTCAAAGTTGTGAGTAAGTCCAGTGATCTAACACTCAAGAACTCGGAACCCATCTGTGTTCTCATCCACGCATCTGAGCTCCTACCGGAAACATCGAGGGTGTGACTTCAGAGTAACTTGGTTTATTTGCTTGGCACGTCTACCACCCCGGGCCACTTCAAAATGTGCAGCGTCATGCAACTTCAGCGAGTCATCCTTCAAAACCTGGGCATGGTCACAGAGCCAGGGGACGTGAATGACAGCGGTGACTGAGATGAGACAATCCCCGCTACGTCCTCCTTAGACTGTTGACGGAGTCACTCAAGATTTTTCAGTAAGTGCACGCTTTAGCTGACATTTAGCTGTTGCTGACACTGAAAAAATGTTTACGCGTTAGCTGGAAAAGGTCCAACCCTCTGCCAAGCGTTCTGCTTTCCACAATAGCTGAACCAAGTGTAACGTGGCGGGCAGGAGTGTGTGAATGAGCCAGGTAACTGAGGATTTTTTGTTTGTTTGTTTTGGGACCACACCTGGCATTGCTCAGGACTTTCTCCTGGCTCTGTGCTCATGGATCATTCCTGGTGGCATGGGGGGGCATCTGGGGTGCCTGGGATTGAACCCAAGTCAGATACGTGCAAGGCAAGTACCTTTCTGGTTGTATTCTCTCTCTGGCCCCATAAATGAACTTTTTTTTTCTTTTGGGGGGAGAATGGATGGTGGTTTGGTTCACACCCAGCAGTGCTCGGTGCTTGGGGGCTGCTCCCTAGTTCTTGGGGGACCGTGTGGCGTGGGGAACTGAACGTGGGCCTTCTACATGCAAAAGGATACACATGAGCCCTCTGAGCTCTTTCCCCAGCCCCTAGACATTTGAGTATTAAGCAGAAACTTAAAACTACTAAGAACTTACGCCAAGTCCTTCAAGCAAAACCTCATTTCTGCAGTGACCTGACGCCCTCTCAGACACACCCAGTCTCTGAAGCACCTTTGAGTTGTACGGATGTATAAGGATAACTTTTAAACTATAGAAGTTATATATGCATCTTTAAGAATCACATTTTTATGATTATAAAAACATTTTTTTTCTATTTTACAACATAGGTCCAGCTACACTGAAAAAAAATTACACCGCTTATTGAAATACATTTTGTTTTAGAAACTGACTACTAAAGAAGTCTATACAAAAAAAACTCTAAAATAATTTCTGTAGTAAAATAAAGAGTGCGTTAGGAGAGCTACACCAAGGAGAAAATTTCCGTTTTTCTCTCTATGCTCGACAGACTGTGAATCGTGGCTAGCTCAGCTCGGGAGGCCAGCACCAAGAGGTGAAGAGGATTTCATTACCATACACAGGGATACAATTAATGCTCTGGATTAATCTCACAGCCTTTCCGATTAGTACAAAGGAGACCAGGCCTAACCCCTCTTTGAGGGGAAGTCGAGGATATAAAAGCAAGCATACCTCATCAGCTGATATGAAATTATAAAATCCGCGTCTCTGCGGATTCCAAATTTATAAAAGTCTGGCCAGAAAATACAGCGCAGAGCGGGGCTTGCGCCGGTGGCTCCCCGGGCTTGGCCGGCCGCGGGGCCTCCTCTGAGCGTCAGGTAGTCGTCTTGCTGTCCCCGAGGACACGGGTGGGCTCCCGCGACCACGAGGCCGGAGGCAGCGGCTGAAGGCTGGGCGCGCTGGGCAGGGCAGCGCGCTGGGCCCGGGTGCCCGCCCTGCCCCACACCGCAGCGCACCGCACCCGAGCGCGAGGAAGGCGCCGCAGGGGCGCGGGCCGGGCCAGGCTGGGCTGATGATGGGGGCGCGTTAATGGTGCGGGGCCGAGTTGTTCTTCTCGGCCAGGTGCCGCAGGAACGCGTCCTCGCCCTGGCCCCTGTGGTTTAAAGGCTCGCTCTTAAAGAGCGCGGGAGGCGGGGGCAGGTGCGGCACGGCGGGATGGGCAGGTGGTGCGCGGGGTGGGGGTGCGCGTGGATGTGCAGGTGCGAGAAGGGGGTGCGGGGAGGGGCCGGGCGGCAGCGTGCTCACGGGGTTCATGTTGAGCGGCGGGGTGGGCGTGGCGGGGTGTTCCACGGCCGCCGGGCGGGCGACCGGGCGCTGGTCAGCGGGATCTGGACGGCGGCGGCACGTTCACGGGGGCTGGTCACCCTGAAGCACTTCTCCTTGTGGGCCTTGAGCATGTTGGAAAAGCGGAAGCGCTGGCCGCACACGTCGCAGGGGTAGGGCTTCTCGCCCGTGTCGTCCGGCGGTGCCTCTTCATGTTGGGACGGCTGGTGAAGCTCTTGCCACAGATTTCACAGATGAAGGGTTTCTCTCCTGCGAGGACACAGGCCACGGCGAGGATCAGCACCGGCCCCACCCCGGCAGCCTGCCCAGGGGGGTCAGGACAGGCTCCCCAGGCGGCAGCCCACAAATGCGCAGACAGGAGCAAAACCCTAACGGCTGGCTTGAGGCGGGAGCCAAGAGGCAGCGTGGAGGGCGCTTGCCTTGACGGCGGCCAACCCGGGGTTGGATCCCCGCATCCATGAGGTCCCACCCCCAAGCATCCGCCCGGAGTGATCCCTGAGTGCAGAGCCGGGAGTAAGTCCTGAGGATCTTACTCCCCGAGTGTGCCCCACCCCCCCAACACACACACTTACAAAAGGACCAACTGTCTGGGCGTGGTTTAGAGCGTGGGGAGCAATGAGCTGGAGAGAGATGCCGCTGGAGGGCGCTCACGGCAGCCAGGGGACAGCAGGGACCCCGCACGCCCCAGCACAGGGGCTGCCCACCAGGACTGCCCCCCACACGTGGACAAGTCTGCCTCATGATTCAGGCACCCTCATCTCTGAGCGCCTTCTGCGTCCCCTCTCCGTGCAGGCGCAGAGCTGGCTCTCTGGTTTTGGAGCCGGGAAGAGCAGGCCTCATCTTCTGACACAGGGCGCCAATCAGCCTGCGGCGTGTGTGTCTGTGTGTGTATGTGTCTTGTGTGTGCACGCACGTGCGACGACAGCATGGGACAGTCTGTCAGCAGCTAGGGAGGTGGCGCGGAGGGGCACTCAGTGTCGAAAAGGACCCCAAGAGGTTCTGACCATCAAAAATGCCCCTACACCATTTCCCTATGCTCATGGGCCCAGGAGGGCTAGAGAGAGTGGGGCATCACCTCAGCTACCACCGCTCCCTTCTCCACAGCAGACTCGGTCAGCCTCACACCGGTGAGGCGTTGGGTGTCGTTAACCACAGCAACCATTACAGCAACTGCCGGCCATGAGCTAGGTTTGTTAGCGCTCCTTTTATGGCAGAGAGAGGGCCCACACCTGGCTGTGTGCTCAGAGATCACTCCTGCCTGATAATACACTTTTTTTTTTCTGCCTTTTTTGGGTCACACCCAGCGACGCTCAGGGGTTACTCCTGGCTCTGCACTCAGGAATTACTCCTGGTGGTGCTCGAGGGACCATATGGGATGCCGGGATCGAACCCAGGCCGGCAGAGGCCGGCTGCATGCAAGGCAAACGCCCTACCCGCTGGGCTATCGCTCCAGCCCCTGATAATACACTTTTGTTGTTGTTTTTTGGCCACACCCAGCAGTGCTCAGGACTTATTCCTGGCTCTGCTCTCAGGGGTCACTCTGCACTCATGGGCTCAGGGGATCATATGGAGTGCCAGGGATCAAACCCTGGTTGGCGTGCAAAGCAAGTGCTCTATCTGCTGTACGAGTGCTCCTGCTCTGGAATGCCCTGTGTAAGAGCGAGGGAAACAGGTTTCTGGATCTTACAGTATCCATTAAGTTCACCGAGATAACTAGAAAAGCAATGTATGGTGATAAGTGGAAAGATAGGGCCTAATTCTTTTTAGGGGAGGTGTTTTTCGTTTGAGTTTTTGTTTTTTTTTTTTTTGTTTGTTTTGTTTTAGGGGCCATACTGCGGCAATACTCAGGGGTTACTGCACTCAGGAATCACTCCTGGTGATACACTGGGGACGATATGGGAAGCCAGGGATAGAATCTGGGTTGGCTACAGGCAAAGCAAAACCCTACCCGCTGTACTATCTCTCTAGTGCCCTGCCTAACTCTGACATGTAGATAAAGGTAACCTAATTGGAAGAAATAGCACTGGAATCAGTCCGGAAAGAAAAAAAATATAAGATTTATAAATGAAGACAGAATCTCCTGGGGAGAAAGAACAGAGCAAGAACCTTCTGCGCTGCTGAAGGAAACAGTGACCAGGGGCGGCAGGCACCGCGCCAGGCCACCGGGCGCTGGCTGTGAGGCTGCCGAGGCTGTTTCTGCACACCTATCCCGACCTCCTCTCTCTAGGAGGGAATTCCTAGATACCCTCTACATTTAGCTTTCTCTCTTATCCAAACTTCTCTCTTCGCCCACCTGTCAAACTGCCTCTGGACTTCTTCACAGAAAGCCCCGACAGGTATCTCCAGAGCTGACAAGGGCAAAATTAAATTCGCTGCCTGACCCGGGAAACCTACTTTCCCGGCCCCAAGCTCTTTGCTGACAACGGTTTACAAACCCCAAATCTGGGGTTAACCTGCGTTTCTTCCTTCCCGCACTATTGACTCCAGTCACTGGATCATTCAGCTCTGCTGCATCGTCGCTTTAATTGTATCCATTGCTAATACCACAGCCATCCATCTGCATTCCTGCAGAATCCACCTGCCTGGCCTTTACTGGCCCCCTGCCCTGCCTGGCCACTTCCACATGGACCTCAACATACCTACGTCATGTGCTGCCAAAAATGCCCGAGAATGTTTGACTGTTCACAGAATAAAGGCTGACCATTATTTACAAACCCTGTATTTTTTATCTTTTTTAACCCCTTCTCACTAATCTGGTACCTGCTTATGGCTCTCTAATGTCATGTCTTAAAATATTTCCTGCCGTGCCCTACCTCGTCCTCATCGGTCCAACTCTAGTCAACTTCTTTTTAGTTCCATGCTCTTATATTTTCATTACCGAACACTGACTTGCTTGTGTACCACCCCAACCACAATCCGATTGTGCTCTGCAAACCTAGGATCATTGGATTTTTGTCTGGTACAGTAGCACCACTTTGTGGATTCTTAATAACTTTATTAATGTCTATAAAATTAATTATTTGGGGGATGTCAGACCTGGCAGTGCTCAGGTCTTATATCTTGGCTCTGTGCTCAGGGATCACTCTGGGCAGGGTTCGGAGAACCACGTGGGTTGTTGGGAATCAAACCCAGGTTGGCTCTGCTCAAGACAAGCCCCTTACCACTGTGTCATCTCTACAGCTAGAAATAATTATTAACTCTAACATATGTATCCCCGTACCCACATATCTTAGTAACTGGCATATATCTTCTAATAAATGCCATGTCATGATTTAATCTGAATGTTTTTTTTTTATTTTTGGGTCACACCCGGCAATGCTCAGGGGTTACTCCTGGCTCTGCACTCAGGAATTACTCCTGGAGGTGCTCAGGGGACCATATGGGATGCCGGGATCGAACACGGGCTGGCATGGGCCGGCCGCGTGCAAGGCCAACGCCCCTACCCGCTGGGCTATCGCTACGGCCCCTCTGAATGTTTTTTAAGCAGTAAGTTAAGTCTGTCTCACACTGAAGCCTATTGGATATGGCAAAATGTGCTACTTGCTATTAAAATCATTCCATTACCTTCCTAGGCTGTAATTCTCCGGCCCTGAAAATCCCTTATTATAATTTAACTTCTTCTTTTTTTTTTTTTTTTTTTGGTCACGCCCAGCAATGCTCAGGGGTTTCTCCCTGGCTCTGCACTCAGGAATTACTCCTGGCGGTGCTCAGGGGACCATATGGGATGCCGGGATCGAACCCGGGCCGGCACAGGCCGGCCTCTTGCAAGACAAACGCCCTGCCCACTGGGCTATCGCTCCGGGCCCTATAATTTATCTTCTAATGCAGAGTTTCCTTTAAGCAGAATGTTGCTGTGAGTTCTAAACTACTAACCATACAAACTTTTCAACTTTTCCCTACAAAGGCATGAGCAATTTTACTTACATGTCATTAACAGGAATCAAGGTTTATTTAGCACGTGTCAACTTTGATCCTGATCCGCTTGAGGACCCTGACAAATCCTGGGAGCTTAGAGCCGCACTCCGAGCTGGTGCTTTTGCTCTCCTGATGTCTCTATGTTCATGTATCCTTCTGTTTTGCTACTCGCTACATCAAATTTATATAGAGTTATTAAGTATGCGGTATCAGAGTCACAAGGCCTTGGGAAAATTATTCAAACCCTGAACCTCAAAGCTTCCTCACCTGAAAATGAAGGTAAATAACAATAGGTCATTGTGACAAAAAGAAAAAAAGTGCTTGAGCGCTATCAGGTAGAGTGGCCGAAACAGAATGCGTTTCAGCCGCTGCTGCTGTTTTAAATAAATTATTTCTTCTTATTATTATCATCATCACTATTGGACTATATGCTTCTAGAGTGAAGGAAAACAAAAGCAGCAGGTGCTCACTCATCCTTGCTTCCCTGAGTGGTCCGTGCATGGGCAGGGCTGCTGAAATGACTCTGTTGCTCTCAGCCTGTGTCCACCCCAACCTGGGATGCCAGTGGGCTAAGCAGTATCATTAACTGTGGTTCTCTGCTGCCCTGCTACTCTACAGAGTAACAGAATCTAGAATTCTATGGTAAGAGTTTACTTAGAACCCTGGAAAATGCCTCTTACTGTTCACTCTGTATACAGAGTTGATCCAACAAAGGTACATTCAGACTGAGAAATGATGATGATTATTACTTAGCCAGTGGGATAATCAAAGGCTTCCATGATTCAAATCCATGCTACAGAACATATACCTCTAAGCACAAAGCAGTTAAAAATTATTTTAGCCTCATATAAAAGAGGTGATCCCAAGGAAGTGAATTTTGGTAAACGGAATTCAGTAAAAAAAAAAATTTTTTTAAATATTGAGAGGCTATTTCAGTTCAGGCAGTGTTCTCCAGTTTTTAAAGGTCTGGAACCCTTTCCATAGAAAAACAACAAATGCCGATACACAAAGCAAGTTGCACACAATTTCAGGAGTTCCTGTTCTCCAAGTTAAGCAGCACAACTCGCTTAAAAATATCTACAAAGGGGGCTGGAGCCACAGCACATTGGGGGAGGGCGCCTTTGCAAGCAGCCAACCCGGATTCGATCCCCGGCATCCCATCTGGTCCCCAAGCACCGCCAGAAGTAACCCCTGAGCATTGCCGGGTGTGACCCAAAACAAACAAATCTACAAAGGCCTAATTTTTCAGTATCCTACACCTCAAGATGTATCAGTTTTATTTACAGTAGAATTTTCCCTCGAAAGCTGCCTTGTGGCTTCGATCTTAACACAAAAGAACTCAAAGACGGCGGTCAGTAAACGCCTGACGTGTTCAGTGCCGCTCCTGAGCGCTTCTTACCAGTGTGTGTCTTCATGTGCTCGTCGAAGTACTGCTTCATGTTGAAGTCCTTGCCGCACCACTGGCACATGAACTGCTTGTGGCCGATGTGGATGCTCATGTGGGGCGCAGCTGGTACTTGTACTGGAAGCGCTCATCACAGTTCTGCACAGGACAGAGACCTCAGGGAGTCACCGGCAGGAGCTTTCCCGGAACCCATCCCAGGGCGTCCTGGAGACTCGGTCCAATTTCCATACTAAAACCTGCTTCTGGGGGCCAGAGCGATAGCACAGTGGGGAGGGCGTTTGCCTTGCACACAGCTGACCCGGGTTCGATCCCCGGCATCCCATATGGTCCCCCAAGCACCGCCAGGAGAAATTCCTGAGCACAGAGCCAGGAGTAACCCCTGAGCATTGCCGGGCGAGACCCAAAAAAGCAAAAAAAAAGTTTAAAAAATTAAAAAATACTGCTGTCAATTATTTCTGCAGGTTTTTTTTTTTTTTTTTTTTGCTGCTCTTTTGGGTCACACCCGCGATGCTGAGGGGTTACTCCTGGCTTTTTTCTTTTTTTCTTTTTTTTTTTTTTTTGCTTTTTGGGTCACACCCGGAGATGCTCAGGGGTTACTCCTGGCTCTGTACTCAGGAATTACTCCTGGCGGTGCTCGGGGGTACCATATGGGATGCCGGGATCGAACCCAAGCCGGCACAGACCGGCTGCGTGCAAGGCAAACGCCCTACCCGCTGGGCTATCGCTCCGGCCCCACTCCTGGCTTTTTCACTCAGGAATTACTCCTGGTGGTGCTCAGGGGACCGTATGGGATGCCGGGTATCGAACATGCATTGGCCGCCTGCAAGGCAAACGCCCTACCTGCTGCTGTACTATCGCTCCGGCCCTATTTCTGCAGTTTAGTGGCTAAAGAAAAGACAATGGCCCAGAGGCAGCACAGCGGGTAGGGGGTTTGCCTTGCATGTGTCCAACCCGGGTTCGATTCCCAGTATGATCTATGGTCCCCAAGCCCACCAGGAGTAATCCCTGAACACCACAGGGTGTGACCTCCCGAAAACAAACAAAGGAATAAAAGGGCTATGTCCTCATATAATTACCACCATAGTATACCCACCTCCCCGGATTACTGAGAGAGGAAGAAATAACTCAACAGATGTCATTCCTAAATTTAACCTCAGTTGGGGCCGGAGCGATAGCCCAGCGGGTAGGGCGTTGGCCTTGCACACGGCCAGCCCATGCCGGCCGGGGGTTCGATCCCCGGCATCCCACATGGTCCCCCGAACACCGCCAAGAGTAATTCCTGAGTGCAGAGCCAGGAGTAACCCCTGAGCATCGCCGGGTGTGACCCAAAAAAGCAAAAATAAATAAATAAATAAATAAATAAATAAATAAATAAATAAATAAATAAATAAATAAGTAAAAAATTTAACCTCAGAGTGAGCGTTTGTGGAAAATGCCATTTTCGGGGCCAGAGCTGGGGTAGAAAACCCACTTGGCATGTGTGAGGCCTTGCGTTGGAGCCTTAGCACAGCACGGAAATAGCCAAGGAAACAGCTTCCAGGGTGGGAGTGCACGGTCGGCACACTCAAAAGCCAGACCCCCAGCACTGCACGGCGCCTAAGCACTGCAGGCATGATGCTGGGGCTCCTGAGCACTACGCCGGGGAGGGTGAGAGAGCACGAACGAGCGATACGCAGCGCCGTGATGGGAGCCGCTCAGGCGCCACTCTCCCACGCTTCGCCACACACACACTCGCACGGCCCTTTACCTCACACCTGAAGGGCTTCTCTCCAGAGTGCTGCAGGGAGTGCACCTTGAGGGACATGCTGCGCTTGAAGGACTTCCCACAGGTCTCACATGTAAACGGCATGTCTTTGGTGTGTGCTGCAACGGAGAGTACACTCATGTTCACAACAAGCACCCGCAAGTCCACGCTGCAGCAGACAGGCAGTGACTCTGTGACCATGGCTGTCTCCCTGGCTCCTCGGTGCCTGCGGTGCTCCCGGAGAGGAACAAGGCCCCGTGTGGAGGGAAGCCTGCTGCTTCCTGGGGGCCCGTGCAGCAACAGCCTGCTGAGGCTTCGCCGGAGACACGCGGCCGTCAGCCTGAATGTCAGTCTGAGTCAGGGCCCAGAAAGGAAGGCCGTGCCTCGTCACACCGCCCTGGTCTGGAGCACCAAACACAACAAAGGGGGCAGGGAAGACGGCGGGCGTGGGAACAGCGGGAAGAACTTACCAACCATATGTTTCCGCACATGAGCCATGGTATAGAATTTCTTCTCGCAAATTTCACAGGAAAACTTCTTTTCTGCGTATCCATGAACAATCTTGATATGTTCATGAAGGGACCAGAGTTTCTTGAATGACTTGTTACAGGACACACACTGGACAGGGTAAACAGAAACGGTCTTTATGTACAGGGGTTTGCAGAAGGCCACGCCTGCCTCCCCGGCAGATGACGCCAGTTTGCTTTAGCATCGTGGCACAGGGCAAAATCCAAACTACTTCTCCACGGAGGCCAGATTCCAATTCCCAGACCTCGAGAGTCTACTTCCCAAGGCACATCTTTTAAGACACTTTACGAGTATGAAAACAATGGCAAAAAGGAAGGCAAGAAGAAACGGCAAGTTTATTAATGGCAAAGAATTGACAGCATGGATCCGTCAGGACTGTACCTATGAAGGAAACTTCCAATCTTTTAAATATCTGAATTAACAACAGCGGTTACCTCCTACACATGAGTCATTGTGTTGTTAGTGGGTGCTTACCAGAGAACACAAACTCATTTAAAATCAGAATAAAAACAAAGATGAAACACATATTAAGGGCTATAGAGCAACAGAAGCAAAAAAAAAATAACTTTGTACCTCAGATGGTACATAATGCACGTCCGAGCCTTCTTTAACTCACATTACTGAGATTTTACTATACTTTCCCCAAATCTAATTTACTGGACTAAGCACTTCCCTCTGGCAGAGTATAATCTCTAAGCTCTTAGTACCTTAAAACCCTGCTGCAGAGCTCTTTTGAATGCATCAATAGGAAACACACAGTATCCAGTGTCTTTTTTATTTGCTTCTTGGGCCACACACAGCAATGCTCAGGGGGCTACTCCTGGCTCTGCACTCAGGAATTACTCCTGGCAGTGCTCGGGGACTATATGGGATTCCAGGGATTGAACCCGGTGGGCCGTGTGCAAGGCAGGTGCGCTACCCGCTGGACTATGGCTCCAGCCCCAATCTTTTCTTTTCTTGTTTTTTTTTTTTTTGGTTACACCTGGTGATGTTCAGGGGTTACTCCTGGTTCCACACTCAGGAATTACTCCTGCCAGTGCTTGGGGACCATATGGGATGCCGGGATCAAACCTGGTCGGCCGCGTGTAAGGCAAACGCCCTACCCACTGGACTATCGTTCTGGCCCCTATACCAAAGGTTCTAAACCTTCTCATACCTACAAAGTGGCAGAGTCTGGGACTGACAGTTGAAACCACTGGCTCAGAAATTATGGCAGTAAGTGTGACAAAATGAAATACTTCCTGGTTAAAACCACACGAGAAAATTCTAGGAAACTGTCATACTCTGGCATCCTTTTTTCTCCTTTCTTTTGGGTCACACACAGCTATGCTTAGGGGTTACTCCTGGCTCTGCACTCAGGAATTACTCCTGGCGGTGCTCGGGGGACCATATGGGATGCCGGGATCGATCCCGGTCGGCTGCGTGCAAGGCAAACGCCCTCCCTGCTGGACTATTGCTCGGCCCTGCCACTCTGGCATTCTTAGGGGAAAATCTGGAATTCACTGAAAGACTCTTGAATACCTCTGTGACTTTAGAAATCAGGATCCAGAGAAAACTTATAAAAAATGATGACACTCTCACTGAACATTGGTCAAGAAAACTCCTCCTTGACGCCACTCTACCAGGAAGGTTTTAATTTTCACTTGTTCCGAGACCATCAGGATTATCAGGATCTCCATGTGAGAATACAGCTTAACGGTCTACAGTAATCTAAAGAGATTTCATTTAACAGAATTCACAAAACCTACCCACCCAGTTTAAACACATTACGGTAAGAAAATAGTAAGGAAAGTTATCACCTCCAAAAAAAACAAATATTTGTAAAATGTTCTATTTTTTGTAACTTTAATAAAGCAAACCTAAATGTAAAAAATGATAAAAACGGATACACATTTTTTTTCAGCAACAAATCATGACCATGCCTGAACCTGACCCCTAGGGGGCAGTACTGTGCCACGTGCCCCATTTGCCTGACCGGCGGCAACCAATTCATCACCCTTTGGCACTGAAGGGCCATGATCCAGTCTTCCTTTATCTACTTGTTGGAGAGCAAGTAACAACTGATGAATGAAAAAAGCTGTTAATTTTTACCAAATATAACATTTGTTAAAAAAAAAAAACTTTTGAAACCAATGATCTGTTGATTAAAAGAGGAAATTAAGAAAAAAAAACGTATCCCAAAAATCAAACCAAAAACCATTTCAACTTGTTTAAAGAAAGTTCAGCTTCAATGTGGCATGAAAGTTCTATTTACCTTAGCTTATGGAGACATGAACTTACCTTTTATGCATACTCATCAGTATGCAATCACATGTGCAAACCAACACAGCGTACAACAGAATCCACGCCAGAAGATACCGCGAACACACCGCTTAACCCAGCACAACAGTTCTCTGGAGATGCCAACCTGGCTTGAATACCATATTCTGTTACCTTATCAATACCGTGCAGTGGCTTAGCGTACCCTACTGCCAGGCGGGCAACATTTCCAACCAGCTCAGCCTCGGTATGTTTGAACTTTCCCATGGGCTCAGCCTCTTGACAAATTTAGTGCTGTCATCTCTCCACTGGAAAAGCAAACTCACTCCTGGAGATCTTCCATTTCCACCGGTCTGAGTGTTTATGGGTTTGGTTTTTTTTTTTTTTTTTTTTGGGTCCCCATCAGCTGCACTAGAATCTGGCTTCCTTAAAAATCTAGCAAGGGACCACACGCCACTCCTGACATCTCCCACCTTGACGGAGAAGATGCCGGAACAAACTCTACTACACCAGCGACTCACAGTGCAAAGTCAGTGCTGACTTTACTCCTGGCTCGGTCGCCGAGGACACATCTCCCTTCCATTGCACCTGGGCTCTCACTAGTTCCAGCGGCAGTTAAACTTACTGCTTTTGAAATACCGTGTCAAGCCTGGGTTTGGGAAGGCCAAAGCAGGAGCTTTTGAAAGGATAAACTGGCGAAATCTGTCCTTTCGGCCTCTACCGTATTTATTCTCTTGGGCAGATACCAGATGAGTCTCAATAGGCAGGTTCTAGCCTGGAAAGTTTGCCCTCTCGGTGGTGAGACCTACCTGAATATTTTTTTCACAGTCTGTTTGCTGGTGAAGAGACAGCTCACTTTCCAGCACAAACTTCTTTGCCACACTTATCACAAATCTGCATGCGCCTATGAGTAACGTTCATGTGCTTCTCCAGGTACCAGCGAGTGTTAAACACCCGAGGGCACTTCTCACAGGTCAGCGTCTCCTTCTCTTCACACTTCGCTTTCTGAACCGGGGCTTTGGGCTCCTTGGCGGCCCGCTTCTTCCGCTCGGAGGCTCCACACCCTTCCTGCGGCCCCCCTGGTGGTCCTGGGAGTGGGTGAAGCGGCAGCCGCAGCAGCAGAGGCAGCTCGCCGGGTTCTCCTCTGCGCCACGCTGACTTTCTCCACGCCGCTTTTCCTTTTTTCTTCTGTCTTTCATTCTCTCCATAACTGTGGCTGTCGTCGGTGGCGTCTCCCTCGCTCTCCTCCTCTTCCTCCTCACTGCTCGTCTTAAGAACAGGCGTCTCTTTGGACTGAGAAGAGACACCCTTTTCCCCTTTAGAGACATTTAATGTTTGATTATTAAGGTTTACCTCCACTATGATCTGCTCCCTTTTGTAAGAGACTTCCTCCTCCTCCTCCTCCTCCCTCCTCCTCATCCTCCTCCTCTTCTTCCTCTTCTGTGTCATCAGAATTCTCCTGGTCTTTGACAGTCGCGCACGTCAGACACGGCTCTTGTCTCCCTGAAATACGGCTGTTCCTCTGTTTCGTGAAGATGCGGCTTGCTCATCTTGGCGTCAACTAACACAGAATAGGGACTTCCTGACTCCCGCTTGTACACTTTGGTGGACAGGTCAAGTTCTTGGCTGGCACCATGATAAAACGTCGACGGCACCTGACCGCGACAGCTCTCTTCCTGGGCCATCCCCCTGCACGCACTGCACAATTTTCAGCCAGTTCCTGACAAGAACTGGCTGCCTGGCTCATTGGTAAGGCGGCCCGATTTAGTACGCAGTTCTGACTAAAGAGAAATCACTCTCAACAGGAAGACTCAAATCTCTCTCTCTCTCACACTCACTCTCTCTCTCCCTCTCTCTCTCTCTCTTCATCCACAAAGAAGCAATCACATAAGAAAGAAGGGATTCCTGGAGCCTGTCTGCAAGCCTTCCAGTGTTGCAGCACCAAAGTGTAAGTCAAGCAGGTCTGTTTTGATGGCAAGAGCAGGGTGCTAGTGATTTTTCTTCTGAAGACAGCTGTAAGCAACTTGGAGCATCTTATCTACAAAGAAAAGCAAAAAGGAAAACAATAAAGATCAGATACCACTAACTTCCTTCTTAAACCTTGAACTTACATTAGAAAACAAACAGCTTAAGTAATAAAATTCTCTATATAAACAACTTTTTTGAGGTCGGAGCAATAGTACAGCGGGAGGGCAGTTGCCTTGCATGAGGCCGACCCGGGTTCGATCCCCAGCATCCCATATGGTCCCCAAGCACCGCCAGGAGTAATTCCCGAGTGCAGAGCCAGGAGTAACCCGAGCATCGCTGGGTGTAGCCCAAAAAAGGCAAAATAAAATGAAATTAAATTAAAAAAACAACAACACTCTATCCTATTTTATTGGGTCCATGTAGCCCGTTATTCTATTGGCTCACATGAATTCAACAAACATTTGCTACACATAAATTCTAAGACAGCAACAGATATCACGACTAGCTCACCAAGAGCTCCTTGGAGCTCAGCGCAGCATTGAGCCCTTCCTAGATACTCTATGTCTATTTGATGACTAAAGAAATATCTAACATGGGGCCGGAGTGATAGCCCAGTGGGTAGGCGTTGTCCTTGAAGCGGCCGGCCCTGTGCCGGCCTGGGTTCGATTCCCCAGCATCCCATATGGTCCCCGAGCACCGCCAGGAGTAATTCCTGAGTGCAGAGCCAGGAGTAACCCCTGAGCATCGCGGGTGTGACCCAAAAAAGCAAAAAAAAAAAAAAAAAAAAAAGAAATATCTAACATGGCAGAGGCTCATTACCCACAATACTGTGGGGCAGAATGAGGGCAAAGCATGTGGTTGCGGTCTGTAAGAAATTCGTGTCATGGGCCCAGAGAGCCAGAGCAGTGGGTAGGGTGCTTGCCTTGCACGCCGCTGACCCAGGTTCAATCTTCAGCACCCCATATGTCCCCTGAGCTCCCAAGAGTGACCCCACCAGGTGTGGTCCCAAAACAGAAAAGAAGAAGAAGCAATGAGCTGTCATGCGTGAAGCACAGAATTGCTTTACACTGGCACCGCCATCCCCCACATGAGAGCTCCCAGGAAGAAAGTGGCTGTGGGCTTGCACTGTGGGCCAGGAAAATAAAGCAGCTAACTGCTGGAACTACGGAAGAGAGAACAAATGCTGCTGGCTTTACATAATCTACAAACTGTGTGTGGGTGCACATGCACACACACGAATTCTAGCTGTCATCCTTAGCTTATTAGAGTAAGCTCAGAGTTGCTGAATGAGTTTAAGTTTGCTCTATGCATAACTCACTAGATCCACCAATATCTGGGTCATTTTTCGTTTTTTTTTTTTTTTGCTTTTTTGGGTCACACCCGGCAATGCTCAGGGGTTACTCCTGGCTCTGCACTCAGGAATTACTCCTGGCGGTGCTCAGGGGACCATATGGGATGCCGAGGATCGAACCCGGGCCGGCACAGGCCAGCCGCGTGCAAGGCAAACGCCCTACCCGCTGGGCTATCGCTCTGGCCCCTATCTGGGTCATTTTTCATGTGCCAGTCTTAGAGACATCTAAATTCTAAGAAATAGTAACCATCAGGCTGATAGGGTATCCATTCAAAAAAAAGGAAAAAAAAAAAGACTAGACAGGAACAGGATTTGTTTGTGACATACCTTACATAGCTGTTCAGCCAACCACCTAACCTCTGAGTCACAGAAATATTACTGTAAGCACACACTGTAATTGAAACAAAGAATTTTTTTTCTTTTTTGCTTTTTGGGTCACACCCAGCAATGCTCAGGGGTTTCTCCTGGCTCTGCACTCAGGAAATACTCCTGGTGTTGCTCGGGGGACCATATGGGATGCCGGGATCGAACCCGGCGCATGGGCGGCCACGTGCAAGGCAAACACCCTACCCACTGGGCTATTGCTCCGGCCTGAAACAAAGAATTACTGAATATTTGTCTGCTATATGCATAGATACTATAAAGGTGCTTATTATTTCAACCAAATGTCCACCACCAAACTCTGGGATTTAATTTTAAAGACACTTGTAGTTTTATCAAGGTAATCACTAAAAGAAAGAGGCTGGGGAAACAGGAGAGCGGATAAGGCACTTGCTTTGCACACTGGTAACCCAGGCTCAATCCCTGGCACACCTGAGGACCCACAAGTCCTGCCGGGAGCAACCCCTGAGCACAGAGTGATGAGTAAGTTCTAGGCACTGCTGGAGTGCAGGCCAAACATCAAAAAGAAGGGAAAATGAAGGGTCGGGCGATAGCCCAGCGGGTAGGGCGCTTGCCTTGCACGTGGCCGGCCTGTGCCGGCCGGGTTCGATCCTCGGCGTCCCATATGGTCCCCTGAGCACCGCCAGGAGTAATTCCTGAGTGCAGAACCAGGAGTAACCCTGAGCATTGCCGGGTGTGACCCAAAAAAGCAAAAAAAAAAAAAAGAAGGAAAATGAAAAGGAAAGAAGCATTATTGTCGTCAGCAAATACACTACAAGGTATCAAAACAGGTGTCAAGGCAGGTATCCTCTGCTCATTCCATCCCGTCTGAACTCTACTCAACTCTTTCAGTCATCCTTTTCCATTCCCTTATAATTCATTTTTATTTTTTTTATTTATTATTATTATTATTATTATTATTTTGCTTTTTGGGTCACACCCGGCAATGCTCAGGGGTTTCTCCTGGCTCTGCACTCAGGAATTACCCCTGGCGGTGCTCGAGGGACCATATGGGATGCCGGAACCGCACCCGGCCGGCACGGCCAGCTGGCGTGCAAGGCAAATGCCCTACCCGCTGGGCTATCTCTCCGGCCCCTATAATTCATTTTTAAAATTTTATTATACCACCATGAGAAATACAATTATAAAACTGTTCATGATAAGGTTTCAGTCATACAGTGTTGCAGCACCCCTCCCTCCACCAGAGCCCATTTCCCACCACCAATGTCCCGATTCCTCTCTCCGCCCCAGCCTGCCTCTATGGCAGACACTTTGTCTCTCTCTCTCTCTCTCTCTCTCTCTCTCTCTCTCTCTCTCTCCTCTCCCTCTCCCTCTCTCTGCTCTTATACATTGTGGCAAGCAATACATACATTTAAGAGTTATTATGTACATCCCTTTGCTTGTATTCAGTGCTTAGTTCTAGGCTGGTATCACCATTTTCAACAGTTATTAGCACACGGGTCGCTCCCTTTATCATTATTATTTTTTTTCTTTTGTGTCGTACCCAGCAGTACTCAAGGGTTACTCCTGACTGTGTCTCGGGATCACTCCTGGTGGGCTCGGGGACCATACAGAGCTGGGGATCAAAGCCGGGCAGCCTTGTGCAGGCAAGTGTCCCACTGGCTGAACTATCATTCTGGCCCTCACACACCTTTATTTAGTTCTCGGTTTCCAAATAATATGATCATATTTATATTTGTTGACCAGTTATTGACATTTTTAGGTGTTCCAGCTACTTCACACTGTAGTTTTATACCTTATTGTTTCCAACTCTTTTTTTCCAATATAGTAGTACAACTTTTTCTTAAGTGTTTATTTGTTTACATTGTTATGATTATAGTTAGTAGAGTTTGCTAGTTTTTTTTTTAAAAAAAAACTCATTGCTGTTGTCTTTCATTTTATTTGTCCTTATGGATTTGATTTTTCAAAAATTATTTTATAGGCTGGATTACAAGGGTTAAGGTACTTTTGTTTTATTATTATTATTATTATTATTATTATTATTATTATTATTTTGCTTTTGGATCACACCCAGCAATGCTCAGGAAGGATTCCAGGCTCTGCACTCAGGCATTACTCCTGGCGGTGCTCAGGAGACCATATGGGATGCTGGGGATCGAATCCGGGTCAGCTGCTATCGAAGCAAATGCCCTACCCGCTGTGCTATGCTCCAGGACTAACTCTTTTATTTATTTACTTACTTATTTATCTATTCATCCATCCATCCATCCATCCATCCATCCATCCATCCATCCATCCATCCATCCATCCATCCATCCATCCATCCATCCATCCATCCATCCATCCATCCATCCATCCATCCATCCATCCATCCATCCATCCATCCATCCATCCATCCATCCATCCATCCATCCATCCATCCATCCATCCATCCATCCATCCATCCATCCATCCATCCATCCATCCATCCATCCATCCATCCATCCATCCATCCATCCATCCATCCATCCATCCATCCATCCATCCATCCATCCATGCTTTTTGATCATACCCAACGATGCTCAGGGGTTTCTCCTGGTTCTGCACTCCGAATTACTCCTGACAGTGCTCAGGGGACCATATGGGATGCCGGGATTGAACCCGGGCCGGGCGTGTGCAAGGCAAACACCCCTGCCGCTGTGCTATCACTCTGGGCCTCTGTCACTAACTCTTGTCTTGGTTTGGTTTTGTTTTTGCTTTTTGGGTCATACCTAACAATGCTCAGGGATTACCCTTGGCTCTACACTCATGAATTACTCCTGGCAGTGCTCAGGGGACCATATAGGATGCCAGGGATTGAACTCAGGTTGGCAGTGTGCAAGGCAAATGCCTTACCAAAGCTGTACTATCGCTTCAGCCCATGTCTTGCTTTGTTTTGAGGGTACTTGTTTTCAATGCAGCTAATCCTGGTTTGATCCCAACACCACATGGTCCTCTGTGCACAGGGCCAGGAGAAGCTCCTGAGGCCACCACCAGTGATCACACAAACATGACTTGACCCCATTATTTTACTTTCAGTTTAGAGCATTTCCAGAAAGGAATGGTGGTGGACGCCAGCATGTTTTGCTTGATATTTGAATTTGGTGGTGGTGGGGCTGGGTCACCCCTGTGGGACTCAGGGACTACACTGGCTTTGTGCTCAGAGTCAGCCTGACCATGCTCAGGGGCATGGGTGGTACCAGGGATTCAAACCAAGGCCAATCTCATGCCAGGCAGCCGCCCCTACCTCCTGCACTATCTCTCTAGCCCTACTACTAAATATGTACTTATATATTCTATTTATAAACGGGGAAATTTTGCCTGTGAGAGGTAAAATAACTTGCCTAAGATTGTATATCTAGTGACAGAAGCAATGTTAGACCCCAGGTTTGATTCCAAAAACTTATTAGCCAGAATAATTTAGCTCTATTATTTATGTAAAACGTATTTTTCTTTCCCTTTGTCCATGCGTGGCAGTGCTGTATAGCGCAGGGGATTGAACAGGGTCAACCGTGTGCA
The DNA here is from genome assembly GCA_021461705.1 of Cryptotis parvus. Taxonomy (NCBI): domain Eukaryota; kingdom Metazoa; phylum Chordata; class Mammalia; order Eulipotyphla; family Soricidae; genus Cryptotis; species Cryptotis parvus. The sequence continues at coordinate 7,753 of JAJIBD010039138.1, read as the reverse complement.
AGGCAAACCCTTTAATCCCCGCTACAACTGTTGAAAGCCTATCTTTTTGCATCACAGTTTCACGCTTCATATCTTAAGTAGGAAAATATTAGTAGCTCTGTTCAGAATGTGTGAGAGTTCTGACCCATGGAAATAATGCCAATTACTACAAGTATTATTTAATAAACTTACAATGATGATCTCAATTTTAGCAAGGAATGAGACATAGTAAAATTCAATTTATCAGCGAAAACTTAGAACTGGGTGTCAGGGACTTAATTCAGTGATAATGCACATGCTTCATGCATGAGGCCCTGGTTTGACCTCTGGAACCAGTAAGAAAGGGGAAAAACTTGGAATAAACAAAATCTGGAAAGTTAAAAAAAGAAGTGAGAAGCTATTCTCGTGTGTGTGTGTGTGTGTGTGTGTGTGTGTGTGAAGCAAGATTATTTTTATTGAATGACACTTGGAAAGATGTCGGGGGGAGGAATACATGTCAAGGGAGAGCCGGCCTGAGAGAGCGAGCCAGCAGAGAGACAGAGAGGGACATGACGTGTTCAAGGCTGCCTTTGACTGTGTTCTTCCCGAAGATCGCTAGCTCTTGGTCTTCTGCTCGCGCCACCCTGCCCGCCTCCTGAGCCTGCCTGTGGGTCTGCCGAGGCTTTTCGACAGCACACTGTGAGCAAGCCCAGGGCTCAGACAGTGTGGACATTCTTCACCCACTACGAAACTCCAAAGGGAGTAGGAGTCTTCGGGTGATAAGTGCTACGTCCACGGCCATACCACCCTGAATAAGTCCCATCTCGTCTGATCTCGGAAGCTAAGCGGGGTCGGGCCTGGTTAGTACTTGGATGGGAGACAAGTGCTATCACCACTATCAACCTGGATCTCACAGGTGAAGAGGTGGGTGAGTTGAGGGGAGGGGATAAGGGGGGCATGGGCCATACCTGGTGGTGCTCAGGGATTCCCTCCTGGCAGAGCTCAGCGGACCATATGTGGAACCAGGATTGAACTGGGGTTGGCGACATGCAAGGCAATCAAAGTAGCCCCTGAACTATCTCTCTAGTCGGCAGTGATTCTTTCCCCTGACTTACTTTTTTATTTAACCTTACACAAAATGTGATCTTAAGGCTGCTTAGATCTTGTGTTGTTTGATACTAAAGCATTATCTAGTTAGTTATTACCCTAGCTAGTAAGGTAGAATCCAAAAGTGAGATTCTATCATCATAAGACCTAAAATATATGGAAAAGTTTTAATAGCTAGGTGGAAGAAGGTAAGCAAACACAAAAAAACTGAGGTATGGCAGCTCAAGGAAAGAAACTCATAGTTGTGAAATTGTTGGCCAAATGATCACAGTAGACAGAAGCTATACCACAGTAATTTATAGCTCGTGGGAAAACAAGGACTATTATTAAGAGAGTCTGTTGACTACCGTTGCTCTCTATTTGACAAAGTATTACATGAGAGGATGAATTCAGGAAAGAAGTCCACAGCCAGGGAATAAAACGTGGCCTGGACTGGGCAGTTCAATGAGCTGGGCCAGTGCTTTGCAGGCATGAGCCCCGACCTGAAAACAAAGCACAAGCAAACAGGAAGAATCCAGACTTTGACCTAGGGACAGCCTAGTGGTAGAAGTATGAGGCCCAGAGCTCTATCTCCAGCACCAGCCCATCCACGGAGCATAATCTGAGCAGCACTGCCACGTGGGGACCCCGCACCATAACGAAAAGTGTGAGATCTCTGCACTCAATCAAGTGTGCGGCTCCAGGTCATCACAACCACAAAAGGGAAGGGAAAAGGATCTTTTTTCATTAAAAAATTCAGCCTTCAGCCAAGATCCAAGTAAAATATTTGGTCTTAAAAAATAATGGGGGCAGAGAGCCATAGTCCAGCGGGTAGAGTGTTTGCCTTGCATGCGGCCGAACTCGGTTCGATCCTCGGCATCCCATATGGTCCCCTGAGCACTTCCAGGAGTAATTCCTGAGTGCAGAGCCAAGAGTAACCCCTGAGTATTGGCAGGATGACACCCCCCAAAAAAAAATAGAAATAATTGGTCTTGGGGCCGGAGTGATAGCACAGCTGGTAGGGCATTTGCCTTGCATGCAGCCGACCTGGGTTCAATCCCCAGCATCCTATATGGTCCCCTGAATAACACCAGGAGTAATTCCTGAGTGCAGAGCCAGGAATGACCCTGAGTACTGCCGCGTGTGTGACCCCAAAAAGCCAAAAAAATTGGTCTTCACAATCACTGATAAAGCTTGCTAACTGTCTAAGATGGTACCTAGTGAAATAGTGTTTCTGAAAGGAGGGGCTGGAGTGAGGTACAGGGTAAAGATACCCACTGCGGGTATCTTGGGGTGGGGGTTGCTGAAAGGGACGGAGCCACGGTGAAGGGAGATGGGACGCTGGTGAAGGGTATGGTGTTGGAATTACGTCTATATGAAACCATCTTTGGCGCTGGAATGACAACTATGCGAAACCATCATTATGGGTGTTGCAAATCACAGTACCTCCAAGCGCCGTGGGCATGGCCTACACTGCCCCAAACCAAGGGAGAAGTAAAGGACCAATAATGCAGAGTTAAGGAGCAAATCTGATGTTCAGAAAAACAACTCTCAGTGTGACTAGGCACGTGGAGCTGACCAGACACGTAAATAAGTCTGCTGCATTTTTCCAAGGCTATTCTACCAAAAAGTTATTCTACCACCAGCGTGGGAGAAAAGAGACTGATTATTCAAGACTTAGCAGGGTCCTTGGGTTCCCAAAATCCACGCAGGAACGGGGCTCAAAACAAAGTTGTTCATCCCCTGTAACAGGGCCTGTTCCTTTGCGGCCATGTTGGCCACTGTCAAGAAACATAACAGGGAAGTAAAGAGGAAACAACAACAGAGCAAGGGGAGAAGAGAGTCCAAGAGGAGAGAGGCAGTTAGCAAGAAACAACAGAACTACTCTGGAAGGAGGCAAACTCTGGGCTATCCCAGACACTCCCCACCCCGAGGGATAACTCGGGCACACCCCAGTGGGGATTCACAGCCCCTCAGCCTGTGGGGTGCCTTAAACCTCCTATTCTTTCAAACAGGGCAGCTTATTGATCACCCCTATCACCAGGCACAACTGTGGCCTGCGTGGAGGAGGGGGTAGTGCACTCTGTCAATTTCTTCCACAGGTGGATCAAGAACAACATCTGGGCAAGAGCCAGAGCCACGGTACAGCAGGTAGGGGCACTTGTCTTGCATGCGACACCCTGGATTTAGCACCCTATAATATCCCCCAAACCCTGTCAGTAGTGATGCCTCAGCATACATCCAGGAGTAAGCCCTGAGCACTACTGCATATGGCCCCCAAAAGTTGTGGTATATATACACAATGGAATACGGTGCGGTGCCAAGAGAAAGTCATGCAGGTGCCATGGCAGAGCTGGAACTAGAGGAGATGGTGCGGAGGCGAAGCCCCTGCAGGAGAGGGACAGGCACAGAGCCGTCTCTCTCTCTCTCTCTCTCTCTCTCTCTCTCTCTCTCTCTCTCTCGCTCTCTCGTTATGCAAAGAGCCACAGCCAAAGGCAACACAGTGGGGAAACCCAGCCACACAACTGAGTTTGGGGGGGGTGAGGTGTTGAAATGGAGGGAACCACAGGGGAGGGAGACGGGGACGCTGGTGGTTCGGTGAAGGGTATGGTGTTAGAATTACATATATGTGAAATCACCTTTTGGGTGTTTTTTTTTTTTTTTTTTTTTTTGCTTTTTGGGTCACACCCAGCGATGCTCAGGGGTTACTCCTGGCTCTGCACTCAAGAATTACTCCTGGCGGTGCTTGGGGACCATATGGGATGCCGGGACGCAACCTGGGTCAGCATGAGCCGGCTGCGTGCAAGGCAAACGCCCTACCTGCTGGACTATCACTCGGCCCCCGTGAAATCACCTTTGGCGGTGGAATTACATCCATGTGAAACCATCGCTATCAGTATTGCAAATCACAGCACCTCAATCAATCAATTAAAATAATAATAACAGAAACTCATGTCAAGACTAAAAAAGCTTTATATGTTTTTCTTTTTATTTGGGAGCGTGGAGCACTAAAGCAATGCTAAAAGTCCCAGGCCTGTGGGTCAAAGTGAGGACCGGAGGATGCGGTGCTGCTCGGCCCAGGTGCCTGTGATGCCCTGCCCATCCCTGTGGGGCTGGGGGTTTGGGTGGCTTTACCCCCATGTACTGGTCCCCCGTCCCTTGAGTTTCTCCAATACAGAGTTCTACCTACCTGCAGTGAGGGAAAGCACAACCCATTTTTTTTTTTTTGCTTTTTGCTTTTTGGGTCACACCCAGGGACACTCAGGGTTATTCTTGCTCTTTGCTTGGGAAATACTCCTGGGCGGAGCTGGGGGAAAGGGGATAAACCATATGGATGCCAAGAACAGAACCCAGGACGGCCTTGTGCAGGGCAAATGCCCTCCCCGTGTGCTATCGCTCTGGCCCTTCCTATTTTTTCTTAAGGACAGTCTCTACCAGTAGATATACTAGAGGCCTTAAGTCCTTAAGCCCTTAAACTGGTCTGTAGTTTTAACAAGTGTAGAGGGAATCATTTAGACTCCTCTGACCTTGATCTTCTTGTAGGAAACAAGTTATATTATTACGGAAAAGATCTGTGATCAAACAGGCTTCATGATGGTACCAATAACTAGGGTTCATTCAATTTTATTTTGTTGACTTTTTTAGGCCACACCCAGCTGTGCTCAGGGCGTACTTAGGGCTCTGTGCTCATCAAGGATTCCTTTGGTGGCGCTTGAGAGTCAGACCCATCCTTGGTGCCAGGGATCAAACCACAGGCAGCCACGCACGGCAACTGCCTTACTCCCCTTACTATCTCTAGCCCCACAGGGTTCATTTTAAGTCTTATTTTGGAGATTTTGGCCCACATCCAGCAGGGCTTAGGGGTTGTTACTACCTACTCTACTCATTAATTATTCCTGGTGATACTCCGGGACTACATGGGATGTGGGGATCAAACCCAGGTCGAGGTAAATGTCCTATCCGCAATACTATGTCTCTGAACCTTATTTTTGGTTTAAACAACAACTGAAATCCTTAAATTTTACCAACCTAAAGAAGGGAGTCAAGTACGCAACTGCAAAACTGAAAAGCTGGGTCAATTTTGCTCTCATGTAGAAATATATATGGAAATGGCGATAACAATTTGCATTTATTATGATGCTTTCTAGTTATACAAAAAGCATACTAATTGCATATTTGTAAGTGCCTATTATGTGTGAAGCGCTGTATAAGCTCTAGCCAGAAGGGCATCCATTTAAAGAGACATAAAACCAATACTCAGTAAGTGGCATAAGTATAATCTTACAAAGACAGTATAGCACAAAGTTTAAGAGCCAAGTTCGGGCCAGAGCGATAGCCCAGCTGGTAGGGCGTTTGCCTTTGCTCTCAGGTCGATCGGTTCGATCCCCGCATCCCCATATGGTCCCCTGAGCACTGCCAGGAGTAACGCCTGAGTGCAGAGCCAGGAGTAACCCCCTGAGCGCCGCTGGGTGTGACACAAAAAGAAAAAAAAAGAAAGAAAATCCAATTGTGGACCAGAGAAATAGCTCAAGCTTGAATGACTGAGCATAAGCTTGGAATGCTGGAGGCCCAGGTTTGACCCCCAGCACTGCACTACGGTTAACCTGGAGCAACACTGGGAGTGACCCTCAAGCACAGAGCTGGGAGTAGCTCCCGAGCAAGGCCAGGTGTGGCTCCAAAACCGAAATAAGCAAATTCAGCTCTGACACCTATTGTTAGAGGAGCTGTGGACAAATTACTTACCTCTTTATGCCTCATTCCCACACATGATAAACAGAGATAAGATTGCTCTTGAAATTGAGTTAATAGGTTTAGATGTTTACAAGAATGTTGGCAGTAATAAAAGAGTTTCTTTTTGTAAAGAAACAAGTTTCTTTACAAAACCGACTCTTATGTATGTAGACTATGGTTGTTGTTACTGTTTCAGTCACATTTGGAAGCAGCTCAGAGGACCGTAGGAAGTTGCTGGGGATCAAATTCGATTGCTCCTATCTATGGTAGGCAAGCCCCTGCACTATCTCCCAGGCCCACATAGTATATAGCTGTAACGCAGAAAAGGTGGTGGAAGCATCAAAACGAAGTTTAATAAATGAGATAAAGTTCAAGCTGGTCTTGAAACAAGCAAGAGTCAAAGTGATAGAGCAAGAAAATAAACAAAGGCACATACAAGAAGGACTGTAGGGGCTGGAGAGACGAACAGCAGTAAGGCCCTGCCTGACACCCGGCCAACTCGGGTTCAACAGTTAACACCCTGGGGATACCATATGATCCCCTGAGCACCACCAAGATAATCCTGAGAGCAGTCAGGGTAAGACTTGGGTACCAGCTGATGTGAGGTGAGGAGAGGAGAAGGAAGGAAGGAAGGAAGGAAGGAAGAAGGAAGGAAGGAAGGAAGGAAGGAAGAAGGAAGGAAGGAAGGAAGGAAGGAGGGAGGGAGGGAGGGAGGGAGGAGGGAGGGAGGGAGAGGGAGTAGGAGGGAGGGAGGGAAGGATGACGGAAGGAAAAAAAGACCGGAAGAAAAAGACTGGAAGGAAGGAAGGAAGGAGGGAAGGAGGGAAGGAAGGATGGAAGGAGGGAAGGAAGGAAAGATGGAAGGAAGGAAGGAAGGAAGGATGGAAGGAAGGAAAGAAAGGAAGAGGAAGAAGGGAAGGAAGGAAGGAAGGAAGGAAGGAAGGAAGGAAGAAAGGAAGGAAGGAAGGAAGGAAGAAGGAAGGAAGAAGGAAGAAGGAGGGAAGGAAGGATGGAGGAAGGAAAGACGGAAGGAAGGAAGGAAGGAAGGGAAGGAAGGAAGGATGGAAGGAAGGAAGGGAAGGAAAGAAGGAAGGAAGGAAGGATGGAAGGAGGGAAGGAAGGAAGGATGGAAGGAAGGAGATGGAGGGAAGGGAAGAAAGGAAGGATGGAAGGAAGGAAAGACTTGGAAGGAAGGCAGAAGGAAGGGAGGGAGGGAGGAGGGAGGAAGGGGGGGAGGGAGGGAGGAGAGGGGTTTCAGTCCCAGCTTATTCACTGCCCCTACTGAGTTAAACGACACACAACACACTTACCTTAAAAAGATACCTAGATCTTGAACAACACAACAAAATACCTATGTAGCACAGAGTAAAGAAAAATGAGGCTTGAGAGATAGAACATAGGGCGCCTGGCCGCCTGGCATGCCTTATGGACCCCTGGCAATGGGGGATAATTCCTAATGCAGAGTAATCCCTGGTGTGACTCCACAAACAAAAGAAACAAAGTAAAAATCAATAAACTTCTGGACTGTTAGTCAAAGGCTTAAATTTTATCCTCTCAGCAGGATTAATAGCTCCTTAGAATGTTTGAATCTGAATCAAGACCAGAACGACAGTGCAGAGTACAGCCTTTGCCTTGCATGTGGCTGATCCGGTATGATCCTTGGCATCTGAGCACTGCCAGTAGTAATTCCTGGAGGCAGAGCCAGGAGTAACCCCTGAACATTACTGGGTGACCCAAAAAAGAAAAAAACACACAGATTGTTGGGCCATATTTTAGGTAAACATTAAAAAAGTGTTCTCAGGCCGGAGGATAGCCCAGCGGTAGGGCGCCTGTCTTGCACTGCCAGTTTGTGCCTTGGGTTCGACCTCCGCATCCCATATGGTCCCCTTCGAGCACCAGGAGTAATTCCTGGAGTGCAGAGCCAGGAGTAACCCTCACTGCCAGGTGCACCTAACAAGGAAAATAAATAAATAAATAA
>JAJIBD010039136.1:0-11305 GCA_021461705.1 Cryptotis parvus | reverse complement strand
AAGTGTGTTGAATAATGGAAGCATTAAGAGTAAGGACAGTGGCACCACAGCCAGTTTTTCTGGGAGAAAAAGCGTGTCTGCAGCTGAAATAATTGACTTCTTCCAAGAAGTCGGCGTCTGCCCCCTCTCCCCAACTCATTACTACCAGAGGCCAGCAGTCACTCCCACGTCCAAACCTACACTCCAGTTAAAAATTCAACTCCCCAACTTTATCACTCTTGCTAAAGATTCTAGATTTATAAAGTGCTGCTACGCTAAAATAATGATACAACCATCATTACGATATATATAAGCTTGTAATAAACAATATAACTTAGTCCTGCTAAGGGGGGCAGATGTGGGGTAGGGTGGGAAACCGGGGACCTTCAGTGCAGGCAGTAAATTTTGTAAACAGGGGCGGAGCGCATAGCCCACGTAGGGCGTTTGCTTTATACACCCGGCCGGCCCATACCCCGGCCTAAGGTTCGTCCCGGCATCCCATGTGTTCCCCCCGAGCACCATCGCCAGGAGTAATTCCTGAGTGGTAGAGCCAGGAGAAACCCCTGAGCATTGCAGTGTGAGACACCCCCCAAAAAGCAAAGTTGTAAACAACTTTTGTAATTCACGGTGTTTAAAGATAAAAATAATAAAATATAAAAAATAATAAACAGGTCTCCAGTGAAAAGAAGTTACCGATGCGGATACAGACAGGTGGCTGAAAACCCTGTGGTCCCAAAGTACTCGTGCATCAGGAGTTTTGCTTTTCTAAATGATGGATATGTCTCGCATGTGTTATACCACATTTGTGAAAATTGTTTTGGGTTGTCGATTTTCTTTCTCCAAAGTAAATGCAATGCTGTTTTCAGTCCCTTCAGAGGTTTTCTGTTTTGTTTTGTTATTGGGACACAGCCTGCAATGTTCAGGGTTTGCTCCTGCCCCCTGTATTTGGGGATCACTCCTGGTGGGCTTGGAGGACCCTATGGGGTGCTGGGGATTAAACCTGGGTCAGCCATGTAAGGCAAGTACTATCTGAATTTAGTGTGTTATGTCTCTAGGGAAGTTTCATAATTTTATTTATAGTTAGAGAAGATGTGTGTCTTTGAGACTGAAGGAAAACATGGAGACGTATATATTGAAAAAGCACATTAAAGAGGAATTACTGAAACAAGGTCTTAGAGGAAGGACATCACAGATTAATGGAGTAGCGAAGTTAGAACTAGGAGGGCTGATGGCAAAAGAAACATCTAATGTGTCTTGATGGCCCAAGTCTCCTTAGCCTGGTGGTGGCAGAGAGGCATGCAGAGGTACACTGATGGCCTGAAGAAGGCAGAAAATGTAAAATAGTCATGGTGGATGCCAGAAAATATCACAGAGCAGTCAGACAAAAAAAACATCCAAAGGTTTATTTTACTGATTTATAAAAAGATACCACCAGAACAACTTAAAAGCTATGTACATATTTAAAAATAAATTTACATCAGTGTATTCACATCATATTACATTAATCAGTTTTGGATGAAATGATACAGGTACCAAAACAAACGAAACATGAACCCAATTCTCTAAATTTTAGGTTTTTATATCTACAGCTCACGATCGCATAGGGAGGTCACATAATTGAATTGTGTGTGTGTGTTGGTCATGAAATATCTGGCTATAGAAAAAGATTACTGAATACCCAATGATTAAAAATTAATTCAAAATCAACCATATCAAGGAATCCCAAGTGCTTCCGGCAGCACTCACTCCTGCATTACTTGAACCAAAAAAAAAAAGGTGTCAAGTTAAAAAGTTTAAGGATCTCTGCTCTAAATCACATAATGCCCACAAAAGGTGCCCCCCAAGGGGCCAGAGTGATAGCACATCGGGTAGAGCATTTGACTTCCATGGCCAATCCAGGTTCAGTCCCCGCATCCCATATGGTCTTCTGAGCATCACCAGGAGTAATTCCTGAGCATTGCCAGGTGTGACCCAAAAGCTAAAAAAAAAAATAAAATAAAAAAAAAAAGATGCCCCCCAAACCACTGGAAGACAGTCCAGGAAAAACCTGGAAAAACTATGATTTCAGGAGCCCACAGGAAGACATTGAACATCACTGGTCCCAGGCAATGTGGCCAAGTCAAAATCATTTGAATCCTTAACTATGACTGGAAGATAATATGAGTTTTTGCTTTTTTCTTTTTTAAAAATTTTGTGTTGCTCATAAAACAGACATGATAAATGTATGTTGTGAACCACACAGATGTGATGCTATTCCAGGGTGATGGTAGTATGGTTAGCAGAGCACTGTGCTTTCTTGAGCAGGCGACAGTCGGACAGCCATGTGTGCTGGGAAGGGCCGTGCCAACCCGGGCTGTGCCCTTGCGGCTCCTGTCACCTGGGACTTTATCTGCACATTAATAAGCCTCCTAGGAAGAACACTGTTCTGAGACCTGGTGCTCACCCTGCTCTTGGAGGTTGCAGCTGATAAATGCGGCACACTATTCTGAAACCAGGGAGAGACATGTGGCATTGGCCTGGGCACACGCTGTGCCTGTGGTGCAGCTGCCAGGCCAAATCAGGCAGTGGCTGGCAACTCACAGAAATGCTAATGCTTGAGAGCTAAGTTCCGGCAATTGCTGATATATTTATCATCACACTTGTAGGAGGAAAGTGGACAAAAACAAAGTTTAACAAGACCCAACACCATCTAGAGTTGAATGAAGCAAAGATAAATAGGATCTACTAAAGCTCATTCCTCCAAGTATGACTTTTAAAAGTCAAATTAAACCCCCTATTTCAGAGTGCCCAGGTGGAAGCTAGGTGAGGGCCCAAGGTAAGAGCTCCAGCATACATGTTTTATTAATAGTTAATTATAGCTAAATTTTACTAGTCTTAGCAACTAGTGGCATTTCATGATTATAAGTCAATGCAATACAAGTACATTTTCATGTTTGTAGACTGATTACCCCTTTAAAATAGCAAAGGCACTTTCTGGTTACATGATAAACAGAAATACACGAATAGAGGCAGGCTTATGACTTGGTTCCTTCAGTTTCGGTGTCCATAGTGATCATTGAGGGGCCCAGTTTTGTACCTTCGCCTTTGGCAAACATTGCAAAGAAAATGGCACCAAATACATTTATAGCAGCAGCGATGCAGAAAACAGTTTCCCATTCTCTGATAGTGTTCTTGCAGAGACAGAGAAATGAAAATGATTTTTCAGTTTGTAGCCCAGTTATTAAAAAAAGTAGTAATGCAAGACTAACAATAGGAGCATTTTCCATGTTTCATCAAGAAGGAGACTGGGAGATGGTCAGGTGTCATTTAATCATGGGAACAGGATCTGAGTAATCTGCCACTGGGATGTTTTGCTGTGTTTTCATCACAGACGTATTTCCACAAGCCTTGATGATGCAGCCTACGATACATCGGAGGTATAAAGATGAACAACCTACATGGCCCACTGCGCCACTGTGCTCCATATGGTGAGCAAAATGTTAAGAGACACATAGCTGTGTCTGTACAGAGCAATACTATGCATCAGTGAGAATGAGCGAGTGAAAGTACCAGATATAGTTCCTAAACAAATGTTGATCGGAAGAGTACAGACTGAGATACAGGGCCTCACGGACGGCTGGGGAGGCTGGCGCCAGCTCGCGCCGGGCCTAGCTGACCATGGAACCCCCGAGGAGGGCAGATGGGTTTTTGGGAGTGGGCCCGTCGCCTCTGGGGGTCCCCGAAGCAGCCAGATGAGACTCGCCCCATCACACTAGCCACCATTTTTGCTGTCCGACGCTGGGAAACTGTCTCACGGCCAGATCAACAGAGCAAAACCAGTTCGAGCCCAGGTAGGCGGCTCCAAGAGGCGGGAATCACTGGGAAGTTGTCAGATGGAGGCGTGGTCGTCCCTTCCCCCTCCATTATGTCGAGCCTGGTGGTCCTGCCCGGGAGCTGCCCGCGGCCAGCATACAGGGGCCTCACGGAGGGCTGGGGAGGCTGGCGCCGGCTCGCGCAGGGCCTAGCTGACCATGGAACCCCGAGGAGGGCAGATGGGTTTTGGGGAGTGGGCCCGTCGCCTCTGGGGGTCCCGGAAGCAGCCGGATGAGACTCGCCCATCACACTAGCCACCATTTTTGCTGTCCGGATGCTGGGAAACTGCCTCACGACCAGATCAACAGAGCAAAGCCAGTTCGAGCCAGGTTCCGGCGGCTGCTTGCGGCGCGCGGTCCACTAAAATAGTGAAACAGTAATGTCTTTTAATGCACTGCATTCCACGAAGAGCAGGAAAGTTTGTTGGGAAGGAGATATAAAGAGGAAAGAAATGACATACAGAACCCGCCAAGTGGTTGAGGTGCGGGAGGGGGGAGGAGGTGGGGACATTGGTGATGGGAGATGGGTTTGGGCGGAGGGTGCGTAAGTTGGAACACTGTAGAACCAAAGCTCTACACGAGCATCTTTGAATTAAAAAAAAAAAAGTTGGAATCTACCACAAACATGTGGGAATCAGTGGTTAGGTAAGACAGAGAAGGGAACAGTGTGCTAATATTTGTCAAAAGTGATAATACCAGCCTAGAACTGAGCATTGAATATAGGAAAAAAGATATACATGATAATCTCTAAATGTATGTATTGCAATCCACAATGTGTAAGAGAAGAGAGAAAGAGAGAGAGAGAAGAGATAAAGAACTTGCCATAGAGGCAGGCTAGGGAGGGGAGGGAAGTGGGGACATTGGTGGTGGGAGATGGGCACTGGTGGAGGGATGGGTGCTGGAACACTGTATGACGGAAACTCAAACATGAACATCTTTGTAATTGTATATCACATGGTGGTGTAATAAAATATTAAAAAAAAAAAAAAAGAGTACAGGGGCCGGAGCGATAGCCCAGCGGGTAGGGCGCTTGTTTTGCACGCGCTGCCGGCTCAGGCCGGCCCGGGTTCGATCCCCGCATCCCACATGGTCCCCTGAGCACCGCCAGGAGTAATTCCTGAGTACAGAGCCAGGAGAAACCCCTGAGCATTGCCAGGTGTGACCCAAAAAGCAAAAAAAATTAAAAAATTAAAAAAAAAAAGAGTACAGACTGAGTATTTCCTTTATACGAAACTCAAAATCAGACCAAGCTAATCTAGGGTTAAAAACAGAACAAACCAGAGGCTCTTCTTGGAGAGGGGGAAGGAGTGACAGGAAGGAGAAGGAGAAGCTGGGGCCAGCAGGGAGGTAACGCTGCTTCCTGGTTAGATACTGGTTACAGGGATATCCTAATTTTGGACAATTCATCCCTCTGCATATGCTTAGGATTTGTGTATTTTATTCATTTTTATTTTTAAAATTTTTTTAATTTTTGGGCCGAGCGATAGCCCAGTGTGTAGGGCGTTTGCCTTGCACGTGGCAGGCCTTTGCCAGCCCGGGTTGGATCCCGCGATCCCATATGGTCCCCTGAGCACTGCCAGGAGTAATTCCTGAGTGCAGAGCCAGGAGTAACCCCTGAGCGTCACCAGGTGTGACCCCAAAAAAAAGCAAAAAAAATTTTCATTTTTTTATTATACCACTGTGAGATATCAGTTACAAAAGTGTTCATATTTGGGCCGGAGTGATAGCACAGTGGGTAGGGGCGTTTGCCTTGCATGCGGCCGACCAGGGTTCGATCCCGGCATCCCATATGTTCCCTGAACAGTGCCAGGAGTAATTCCTGAGAAAAATGCCAAGAGTAACCCCTGAGCGTCGCTGGGTGTGACCCAAAAAGCCAAAAAAAAAAAAGTGTTCATATTTGGGTTTCAGTCATAGTGTTTTAGGACCCATTTGTCCACCAGTGCCAATTTCCCTCCACCAATGTCCCATGATTTCCCCCCTTTCCCCCAGCCTGCATCGATGGCAGGCAATTTTCACTTCTCTCTCTCTCTCTCTCCTCTCTCTCTCTCTCTCTCTCTCTCTCTCTCTCTCTTTCACTGAGGCAGTATTTTTTTTTTTTTATTTTATTTTATTATTTTGCTTTTTTTGGGTCACACCAGGCAATGCTCAGGGGTTTCTCCTGGCTCTGCACTCAGGAATTACTCCTGGCGGTGCTCGGGGGACCATATGGGATGCCGGGATCGAACCCAGGCCGGCACAGGCCGGCTGCCTGCAAGGCAAATGCCCTACCCGCTGGGCTATCGCTCCGCCCCAGTATTTTATTTTTTAAAGAATATTTTATTATACCACCGTGAGATATAAAATTACTAGACGTTCATGTTTGAGTTTCAGTCATACAGAGTTAGGATTTGATTTTAAAAGTACAAGTCAGGGCCATGGAGTCAGGTCAGTGACAGCCTAGCTCCTGAGGTCCCTGGCATTGCACGGCCCCCTGTAGAACCAGGAGCTGTGACCACAGTACACAAAAACTGAAAATAAAGACACAAATTGGGGCCCTGGTGGTTGTAGTTCAATGATAGGATGGCTGAGGCCAAGAGTCTGATCCTGATCTCTGGCTCAGAACCATGTGCCAAGTGTGCTCCCAGTGGCACTAGTTTGTGAACTCTGGTGCCACAAGTGCGTGTCATCTTGGTGAACTGCAACCCAGTGTATGTGAGCACCCTGGGCAAGCTCTGCAACTGAAGCAGTCACACACCACAGCCAAGTGTTTGTGATCTCTGGCCCACAGAAAGAGAAGGGGGAAATACATGTTAAGCTTCAGGGGCCAGAAAGACAGTACATGGGAAAGGTTTTTGTCTTGTGGTGCCGGACCGAACCACGGTTGGCCGCGATTTCATGGCAAGTGCCCTTGCCCACTCTCCTATCCCTCTACCCTTCCTCTAAAGATTTATAGTGATTTAAACTTTCCCTAATCATTTCTTTTCTTTTTTTTTTGCTTTTTGGTTACATCTGGCAATACTCAGGGGTTACTCCTGGCTCTGCACTCAGGAATTACTCCTGGCAGTGCTCAGGGGACCATATGGGATGCCGGGGATCGAACCTGGGTCAGCTGCGTGCTAGGCAAATCACCCTCCCCTGCTGTACTATAACTCCAGCCCCTCTCCCAACATTTCTTATAATGCTTCACCTCTGTGATCTACTATTTGAATCATGTTTTGTTTTGGGGCTCTATCTGATGGTGTTTGGGTTTTGCTACTGGTGCTGTTCAGGGAACCATGTGATACTAGTGCTCGGACCCAAGGTACCAACATGTAAAGCATGAGTTTCAGCCCCCTGAACTATCTCCCCTGGCCCCCTGTTTAAATAACTGTACATTGTGATTGTTACAATGCCAGATCTGATCTTCTATTTTCAAATAGAGGCCATGAGTGGTGGAATCTGGAGGGGGGGGGGCAGGACCTCTCCTGGTGATGCTATCCCAGGGGTGCAGGCCTTAGCCCAGTCTGGCTGAGTGATGCAGTGCTGCTCAGCGCCTCCTGGGGGAGGTCATGAAGGCTGGGATTAATGGGATTATGGTACAACCTGAACTCAGGCATGTGCTCTACCGTCAAGCTATTGCCCTGGTCACAGCTTCATGGTCTATTTTTTTTTTTAAGTATTTGATGTTTCAACTATAAGATCTTCATGTATACTTAATTTTGTTGTTGGGCCTAAAGTCCAGAGTTTTCTTTGAAAATGCTTTTCCGGGCCAGAGCGATAGCCCAGCGGGTAGGGTATTTGCCTTGCACGCAGCTGGTCTGTGCCGGCCCGGGTTCGATCCCCGCATCCCATATGGTCCCCCGAGCACTGCCAGGAGTAATTCCTGAGTGCAGAGCCAGGAGAAACCCCTGAGCATTGCAGGGTGTCACACACACACACACACACACACACACACACACACACACACACAAAGAAAATGCTTTTCCCTAAACATTAGAACAGTTAGGTTCAGAGAGCTGGGGCCAGAGAGACAGAATAGCAGGAGGCACTGGCCTTGCATGTGGTGGCCCAGGTTTAATAATCCTTGGCATCCCAAATGGCCCCTTGAGCCCCAGAAGTGCAGAGCCAGGAGTAAGCCTTGAGATTGCCAGGTGTGGCCCCCCCCAAATCAATTTTTTTAAAAAAGGCAGCTAGGGGATTACATAAAAAAATAAAATTCAGAATTTTACCTTAAATTAAATAAAGCTCAAGCAGAAAAATGAAACATATTAAAGAAAAATCTAAGCAGATGGGGTTGGGGATAATTTAAAAGAGCTGGCACTACATGGTTTAAGCACTTGTTGGGCATAGCCCCCAAACAAAAATGTAAACAGGGTGCAGTAAGTATTACGTGAACTCGTTAGACAGTTAGACCTTTTCTAGATTTTTTTTTTTTTTTTGCTTTTTTGGGTCACACCCGGCAATGCTCAGGGATTTCTCCCTGGCTCTGCACTCAGGAATTACTCCTGGCGGGACCATATGGGATGCCGGGGATCGAACCCGCGCCGGCATGGGCCGGCTGGCGCGTAAGGCAAATGCCCTACCCGCTGGGCTATCATTCTGGCCCCCTTTTCTAGATTTAAAACTAGATAGTTTAAAATAAATTATCTACTTACTTCAGGAGTTAGACTTTTTAGCAATGATGGGTCCAACCATTCCTGGAATTGTGGCAAATGTATTTGTGATGCCCAGGAGGATACCCGCATACCTGCAAAAACATTTTCACAGAGTTTATTATCGGGTTAGACATCCACGTAGCCTTTTCCCCAATAGACAGCTCTACCACTTCCAGGCTGTATTTTTGTAAAATTGTATGTCTTGTGAAATGAAATGTCTACTGAAGTAAGACTGAGTATTTAGCCTCAGATGAAAAGCTTGAATTTCGATGTTAATTAGCATTCTAACGTTACCTACAGGAGCATGGCCATTAAAAAAAAAAGTGACACAGAAAAGTGTTGAGATAGGATTTCCACACATTACCATATCTATAGGAAGCTTCATGTGTCTTGCATTATTATTACTTTTTGAGTTAATAAAGTTTTTAATTGCAAAATTAATTTCATTGTTGAAAACTCAAGAAAAAGAAAACAGAAGGAGCCCAGTGCTGAGGCACCTGAACTGCAGGTATGAGGCTGGAGTCTTTTATTGTTGTTGTTGTTGTTTTTTTGCCACACCCAGTTTATTCGGCTTTGTTTTTTCGTTTTTGTTTTTGGGTCATTCATACTGAGCTTGCTGTGCTCATTACTTTCACCCGAGGCTCAGTGCTTAGGGATCACTCCTGGGAGTGCTCAGGGAACCATAAGTGGGCTAAGGATTTGAACCAGGGTTGACTGAATGCAGGACAACTACACTTTTACCTACTGGACTATTTCTCCGCCCCCAGGCTGAGCATTTGAACCTGACATTGCCCTGATGCTCAAATGTGAGCATGGTGGTGGCACTGGGTGCGGGGTCCATAGCAAGTGTGTGATTGCCAGCATAGCCAAGTGTGTGTGATGTGAGTGCCCAGGGCAAGCACTATAACTGAGCAACACTGTCACCTAGTGTGTGTGAGGTCATTGCAACAACAAAGAGAAGGGAAGCAGAAAGGAAATAAATTTAAGACTTTTCTTTTTTTCTTTTTTTTTGGGTCACACCTGCAGATGCTCAGGGGTTATTCCTGGCTCTTTCGCTCTTTCCTGGCTTCCTCAGGGGTCCCTAAGGGATGGTCCCAGATGGGCCGCGTGCAAGGCAAGCGCCCTACCCGCAAACGCCTTACCCACTGGACTATCACTCCGGCCCCGCCTACATAATGTATTTTTATTTTTTAAGTAAAAAAAAATTTTTTTGGGGGTCGGAGCGATAGCCCAGCGGGTAGGGCATTTGCCTTGCAGGCAGCCGGCCTGTGCCGGCCGGGTTCGATCTCCGGCATCCCATATGGTCCCTTGAGCACTGCTAGGAGTTATTCCTGAGTGCAGAGCCAGGAGGTAACCCTTGTGCGTCGCCAGGTGT
This sequence comes from Cryptotis parvus, assembly GCA_021461705.1. Classification (NCBI taxonomy): domain Eukaryota; kingdom Metazoa; phylum Chordata; class Mammalia; order Eulipotyphla; family Soricidae; genus Cryptotis; species Cryptotis parvus. The sequence continues at coordinate 1,487 of JAJIBD010039136.1, read as the reverse complement.
GACCCAAAAACAAAAAAAAAAAAAATTTTTTTTTGGGGTCACACCCAGCAATGCTCAGGGTTACTCCTGGCTCTGTACTCAGGAATTACTCCTGGCGGTGCTCCGGGGACCATATGGGATGCCGGGAATCGAACCCGGTCGACAGCGTGCAAGGCAAACGGCTCTACCCACTGTGCTATCGCTCCGGCCCCTTAAAGTAAATTTTACTGAAGTAGCACTGCATTATGACAGTTTATAAATTTCAGGTGTGCATGGTTATAAATTATTATATGTAGTATGACATAAGTTCACCTCTAAAAATTGAATTCTGAAGGCTGGAGTGATAGTACAGGGGGCTAGGGCATTTGCCTTACATGTGGCCAACCCAGATTCTATCCAGAGTGCATCCCTGGAACCTTTATGTTCCTCTGAGCTCAAAGTCAGGAATTATCTCTTAGTATCACCACCAGATGTGGCCCCCAAACAAGCCAAAACAAACACACAGAAAAGGTTGAATTCTGTCATTCATCATACAGTTCACCTTTTTAAAACCCAATTTACCTCCCCCATCCCCCCTTCTCTTCTGGAAACCACCCACATATTTAATATATTATTAGATAAGTGAGATCATAGCTAAATCTGTGCACTGTCTCAGAGCAGTCAAGTTAGCTCTTCATGTGTGTTAATGTAGAAGACCAAAAAAGCACATTTTTTCAGTAGCTCACAAAAGTCCTGATTTATCTTTAATATTTCTATAAAAGTCAAAAAGTTTAGTAAAAACATTTATCTCTTGAATACATGGTGAGACAGACCCAGAAAAGACTTAGTACTTTCTAATTTTTTTTTTTTTTGGGTCACGGCTGGCAATGCTCAGGGGTTACTTCTGGCTCTGCACTCAGGATTTACTCCTGTCGGTGCTCAGGGGACCATATTGGATGCTGGGGAATTAAACCCGGTCGGCCGCATGCAAGGCAAATGCCCTATCCACTGTGCTATCACTCCGGCCCCTTTCTAAGTATTTTAAGGGTAATTCCTGTGGGCTCAGCAAGAAAGCATTTGTTTTGCATGCATGAGGTCCTGGGTTCCATCCTGCAAACGCATGTGCACACACACACACACGCACACATATGCACACACACACACACACACACACACCCTACCTATTGTGATTTACGGGTAACTCTTAGAGGAGTAGGATACTGTATTGTTTTTTCCTTTTTATTGCCACACTTAGCACTGCTCAGGGATCACTCCTGGAAGGGCTTAAGGAACCATACAGGAACAAATGCCGGTTGGCTTCATGCAAGACGCAGAGACCAACGTGCTGTACTATTGCTCTGGTCCCAGCAGGATATTGTAGACTGCGTCTGTGAGGTATCATTTACCATAATCATATACACTGCCCTGTCCCTCCAGCTCCCTCCTGTATTTTTTTTTTTTCCTTTTTGGGTCACACCCGGCAATGCTCAGGGGGCTACTCCTGGCTCTGCACTCAGGATGGGATGCCG
>JAJIBD010039135.1:0-39403 GCA_021461705.1 Cryptotis parvus | reverse complement strand
GTATTATCAAATTTATGAAATGCCTGAGATCATGTAATTGTATTTTATATTGTTGGAAATCAGTTGACTTATTTAAGAGAAATTCTTGTGTGATACCTTGGTTGGTAATAAAAAGCCTGATGATTAATGTCAAAGAAAAATCCATTAATAAAAGAGTCATAAAGAAAACTCTTTGAAATCGTTTTCTTTCTTTTTCACTCTAAGTCTAAAAAAATTATCTTTCTCTGAAATGAAATGGATAGGAAAAGGCAGAAATTGATAGAAAGCAAAACCATGCAAAAACCAAAATAAATACACCACATTTATTATCGTGAGGGTGTTTCATTAAATATGTGAAAATATTTTAAGGAATCAGTCTCGTAGGGAGCCAATGAAGTCAACACAAAAGGGTTTTATTTTATAGATTAAACAATACATAAGTATGCAATGTCCTGAGCAGGAATAATTAAAGTTCAGAAGAAATCTGCCCAATATGCAATCTTGTTGAATTCAGTTTCAGGTAAGGAAACTAGACTTGTTTTATTGAGTTCTTAACATTTCAGCTCAGGAAAGGAAGACTGAGGAATCCAGTCAAGGAAATTCTGAGCTTCTACTTTGAATATTTAACCCTTGTATCACTGTATCACTTGTCTTCCTGTTGTTCATTGACTCACTAGAGTGAGCACCAATAACATCTCCATACGTCCTGTCATGTGCTGGTGTAGCCCAAGGGCATCTGCGCCGCTCCTGGAACACGAAGAGCCTCAAACCATTCCTTCAGGTTGTAGGAATGAGGTCTATAATTGTTGCTGGTTCTTTGGCATATCAAATAAAAACACGGGTAGTTTGCTAGGCTCTGTCGTGCAGGTGTATAATCTCAGTAGTAGGCGCTCATCTCTTGAATTTATTGCTGAACCCCGTGGTCGCAAAGTGGCTGCACACAAGGGAGAGATACCATTTCATACTTCTCCTATATCAGAGGCCATTTTAAAGACATGATGTCCTTTGACAGACAATAATGTCAAGATTTTGAAAGTTAAGCTGGAGAATAGTACAGGTGTTGGTTAAGGCACTTGCTTGACTTTCATGTGACTGACCCTACTTCAAATCCTCCAGGTCCCTGCACACAACAGTGATCTGTGAGCACTTCTCCCAAAGCCAGGCATAAGCCCAGAGTACAGCCACGGGTGACCCCAAAAATACAAAAGCAGAAAAAAAAACTTAACCATGGAATAGATTTATGAATTATGTATATTTTTAAAGTCTTACAAGATGTAAAAAATACTTTAAAATACATAATCTTCAGGGTGACACGTGTATTTAAACAGACATTTTTCTCTAACGAAATTTCTGAAATGTTTTAATACAAAAATTCTAAAAAGGGACCAGGGATACGTTCAAGGAACAGAGCACATGCCTAACATGTACTTGGCCTTGAGGCTGAGTTCCAGAACTTCATATCACCTTCCCATAGCACCAGGAATGGCACTGGTGGGGCTCCAAGTACAATGAGTTTCAAGAAACACAGGTGGGGTCACTATAAAAGAAAAATACTGAAAGAAAAATATATTATCTTTTCCTTCTTATTTTTAATTCAGAGGATATCAAACACATCGAAGATAATAAAGAGTAAAATATGAGTAACTTTATACTCTTTAATCCTATGTTATAAAATATTTATTTTAACCTTATGTTATAAAAATAGTTTAGCATGTGACTTCCTGTAAAATTTTCTTTTAGATATTTTCTATATTTAAAACCTAGAATATGAAGTTAGAAATTCTTGGGAATGAAGTAAAACTTGAAAAAAATTTCTTCATTTCTTTCATTGTTAATTTCCTCATAAGAAAAACCAAGATAATAGATAGTGATAACATTCACACAGATGTGTTTTGAGAATTAAATAAGATTATTTATTTGATATGCCAAGGTAGTATCTTCTCAGATAAAGATAATTATAGAATTAACATTTTTTCTAGTTAAACAATGTTTGAGTTTCATGTCCATCATTCCCTGTACTTAAAATAGGACTCTTAGTGTTCCTTTTCTTTCAATTCTTTATTTGTCTTTTGTATCACACTGTGAGATGCTGAGAGCCTACTTTTAGTTCTGTTTAGTATTTTCAATAATTTATATTACTCCATACATTATAAAATAAAGATAAAAATATAAAGTGCCAAGATAAAGCAGAATAGAGTAAAAGTGGCATAAAATTCACTGCAATTTGTTAAAGGAAACATAAAATAAAATTAAATTGCCCATTAATAGTTATTTTGTTTCTAATGAGAGGTATAGATCTATGATAGGGAACTTTTATTATTTACTGGAAAAAAATCTTTGCTGAAATCATATTTTTTGTTCATTGCAATTTTTGTCTTAATAATCCTTTCCTTATAAAATAGCAATCAACCAAGGAAAGTAAATGGCACAATTTCTACACACAGGAAGCAAGCGTATATATGGGATTTAATTGTTTTGACTTCAAAATAAAATCCTACTTTAAATGAAATTTTACAGTGGATAGAGACTATAATAATGCTCAAATTTATTTCTAGATCAAATATGAGTTTGATCATTTCTTCCCTGTTTCCTAAAGGTTGTCCTTCTTTTAAATAAATGGATAGTCATATGTGAAATATTTGCATCTTTATTATGCCAGTACCTTCTGTCTTAGAGAGTACATATTAGCAGATGGAACTGTTCATAATATTAGAACAGACAAATTATATTTGATATCCGGGCTAGTACAGTGACCCAAGGCACATTGATACAACTTAATTTTGTCTTTGCCTACCTGTCAACAACTGCATTCTTAATATGCATTGGGAGGTTATAAACTCATTCCTGAATAAAATGATTAATTCATACACAAAAGCAGTCAGCTCCTACTAATATTTTCCAAGACTTTCCAAACACCCATAGTCAGGTATCACAGCTCTCCCAATGATTCTCAGTGAACTGGGCTATTGGTTCAGTGCTAGGAATTAAGAATGTAGTGATATTTGGGTTCTGTGGTGAAGCAGAATATTAGGACAACCCAGGCAATGCTGGGAGACTCCACGATCACCATGGAGCTATGCTGATATGGTAGGAACCATACTCAGGTCCTATCTTCCACTTGCACTCACTATTTATTTATCACTGTATCACTGTCTTCCTGTTGTTCATTGATTTGCTCGAGTGGACACCAGTAACATCTCCATACTTCCTGTTGCAAGCAATTGTAGCCCATGGGCATCTGCTTGCTCCAGGGACAGGAAGAGCTTCCAAACCATTCTTCAGGTCACAGAATTAAGGTCCATAATTGTTACCAGTTTTTGGCATATCAAATATAACAAGGTAGCTTGCAAGGCTCTGCCTATTTGTTTATACCAATATTTATGCTAATCAATATACTCATTTGCTAAGCTGTGGAAAATCATATGGGCTGGTCATATCATGAAATTTGGAGACAACTGCTGGACTAGAGTCATTACTGCCTGGATACCACTGGATGTCAAGGGATCATGTGGCCGCCCACCCATAGGATGGTCAGACTTCTTCTTCAAGACCCTGAACAAACTGTTTGAGGCTCAACATATTCCTGAAGCAAGCAGATGTCATTAGGCTACACTAGCACATGACAGGGTCAAATGGAAACATTACTGGCACCCGCTAGAGTAAATCTATACTTGAAAATAATGGGATGTCAAGTGATCACGTGATCAATCAATAGACTAAAGCAGGGGCTGGAGTGATACTCCAGCAGGTAGGGCATTTGCTTTGCACATAACCCACCCGGTTTGATCCCCGGCATCCCATATGGTCCCCTGAGCACTGCCAAGAGTAATTCCTGAGTGCAGAGTCAGGAGTAACCCCTGAGCATCACCAAGTGTGACCTAAAAAAAAAAAAAAGACTCAAGCACATAATTTTTATCAGCAAATTTACAGTTAATCAGTATTTTAATGATTATGAAAAATAATCTCATAATGAATATTTATGAGAGATAATCTCATAATGAACCTTGAACGAATGGTTTGAGGCTCTTTGTATTCCTGAAACAACCATATGCCATTGGGGAACACTGGCAAGTGATAGGTCAAATGGAAATGTTACTGGTGCCTGCTCGAGGAAATCGATGAACAACGGGATGTCTAGTGATCTAGTCTAGTGATGAGAGATAAATAATAAAAAAGATACTTAAATTCTTGTTATAATTTTTGCAGTTGAGTAAATAATTTTATAGAGAATTTTATAAAATATTTTGTAAATTAATATGTAGATAGAAGGTTGAAGAATCGATAGTTAATTTCTATCACAAACAATTATGTCTCTTTGGCAAGCAAAGGAATCTGGTTCTTATCAATATATATGGACAGAGAGAAACAGGGGCAGAGCTGCTACCAGCTCTCCCTGTGCTCTGCTGATCATGAGGCGTCCGGGAGGGAAGGCAAGTTCTAGTCCTGGCCCGCCATCCCAATAGAGCCTAGCAAGAAAGCCAGAGGAACCCCACACCACGAGGGTCTCCATTTCAACATCCGGACTCCACAACTCATCAGAGCTCCACCCAAGAGAAAAACCTATCTCAATCCCTGCTTGTCTGAGTCTCACCCTCCAGTGAAGCCTATTTAAAGTCCAGGTATGCTTGAACCAGAAAAACAGATACACGGGCAGAGCTGCTCCCAGCTCTCTCTGTGCTCAGCTGATCATGAGGCGTCCGGCAGGGAAGGTGAGTTCTAGCCCTGGAATGCCATCTCAATAGAGCCTTGCAAGAAGCCAGAGGAACACCCACACCATGAGGGCCAAATTTTCAACATCTGGACTCCACAATTTGTCCAATCTCCACCCAAGTTGTAAACTGGTCTCTTCCTGTTGCGTGTTACCACTTTGCAACCTTGTGGTTTATCAGTAAATGCATGAACTGAGAGCCTACTCCCAAGAGTATACCACCAGCACGGCAGAGCCTGGCGAAGCTACCCGTGTCACATTTGATATGCCAAAAAACAGTAAGAATTGTAGACCTCATTCCCATGACCTGAGCCAACAGTTTGACTCTCTTTGTGTTCCTGGTGTGAGCAGATGTCCTTGGATTACACTGCAAGCGTTTACAGGACGTATGACAATGTTACTGGTGCCCGCTCAAGCAAATCCATGAACAACGGGAAGACAAGTGATACAAATGATGGACAGAGTAATATATACACTACAGTAAAAAACTATGCATGTAGATAACATATAGGTCAACAATATAGTAGTCAATATATGCTCCTATTGACGTACATCACTAGTATTACTTGTCTTCCCATTGTTCATCAATTTGCTTGAACAACATCTCCATTCGTTGGGAATGAGGTCCATTATTGTTACTGTTTTGGGATATCAAATACACCACGGGTAGCTCTACTGTGGTTCTAGATTGATGAACATATAGCAATATAAATGTCAATATGTATTCCTATACAATAATCATTATAATATATTAGCATATAAAATAAATATATTAAAATAAATATATCTCTATATTTGGGTCTATAATGGTAGGCAAACATACATACAGGTAGGTGGGTGAATATTTTATCTAATCCTGGGAAGTCAAAAATAGTTTTTATTTCCATTTTTCTAATAGAATAATAAAACAGACTCTTTATATTCTATGTGCTTAATTCAAGAGAGCATCTGTAGTTTAAAAGCTTTATTGTAGTTGTTTTCTGAAAGAACAATAAAAATTGCCAATATTTTAAGACTTTTTTCAAATTATGCTTCAGAATATAATTAGAAAATTTCTTATAAGCTAAACATAATCTTACTATACAATCCAGCAACTATGCCCCTTCATGTTTACCCACAGGAACTGAAAAAATTAATATAAATCCCTAAGTCGGAGTATATTTACAGCAAATATGTTAATCCTTCCTAATATTTGGAAGCAACTAAGAATACAACAAAGGATAAATAAACCAATTCATCTCCAAAAATATGATTATTACAAGGTAAAGTTTTGACAGTTTCCTCTCCTCATAAACATCTCCAGCAGCCACTGTGTGCCCCACTGCCTCGCAGGACACTTCTGATATAAATGTATCTGTATAGTGAAGATTCAGAATAAGCCCTCTCCACCTGGCATTATGCAGAGTTTCTATATAAATATGTTTCTAATCTGAAGACAAGGCGATAATTATTTTTTTTCATGTGACTTGCCTTTTGCAATTTAGTTTTATTATGCAATTCTGTAGAAAACAAGGAAAGCTTAGGACATGCTTCATGAATTCATGGATTAAAATCATTGTCTTAATTGCACACTCTTTAATCTCACAAAGGAGATAATAAAATTTATAGCTGCATGACTGATTGCCAGATTGACAACATTTTAAAATTAGTGAACGAAAATGCAATTTCAATGTGTTGGTGATGGTAAGTTAATTAAAAGATAAAAGTACTTGTAGCAATATAAATAAGAAATTGGATAAATTATAATCAAAATTACAGAAATTTCTTTAAAAAATTTCAAGTAAACAGAGTTAGAAATGTGTGTTCAAAGAAATTATATTATGTAATTGAATCTGATGATCTAGTACATATACATATATATATATATATATATATATATATATATAGTATATATATTGCTTTTTTGGGTCACACCCGACCATGCTCAGGGGTTACGCCTGGCTCTGCACTCAAAAATTACTCCTGGTGGGATGCCGAGGATGGAACCTGGGTCGGTCGAGTGCAAGGCAAATGACCTACCCGCTGGAATCGCTCCAGCCCCTCTAGTATATTTTAAAACTTGAAAAAAACTCGATTAATTACATAAGCGTGTGTATCTCTGTGTGTGTGTTTTATATTTATTTTTCAGAGATCAATATGACCACCATTTAAACAAAAGACTGATCTAATTTGACTGATAGTGTATCTCTATTGTGAAGTTCTATTTTAAAATTAGCATGGCAATATTTTTTTAACGACTGAAACATAAAATACCAAAATCTTTCAGAATGTAACACACATTTTCTTGTAGTTTCGCCATCATATTTTCTGATCATATTTTATTTTACTTTAACATCTTTCAGTAAGCTAGTTTATATGAATTTTTAAATATAAATTTCCCTTTATACAGTCAGCATTTAGAGTGTATTTGAGCCTTCATAATAGTTCATTTTAATGCTTAAGGAATGTCCTATTCCATGATTTAAAACCATTCTTATATTACTGGGCCTAGCATTTTCTTGGTATCTAGTTTTGTTATAATTTGAATAGAATTACCATTTTTAAAATTAATAACAAGTGGAAATACTAGTTTGAAATGCCAATCTTGAGTTTCTTTCTCACACTTTATTTATGCTTGCTTATTATTAGATATTAAGATTAAAACCAAGCGTACATTTTTAAAATATATCATTGAAGAAGGATGGCAGACTACATACATTGCTTTTTTTGAGGCTTTGGGTTTGATTTTTGTCACTAAAATATAAAAAATTAAAAAATATGTACGAGAAAACATTAGGAATGTTAATTTTAGTATATTTTCAACAACTTTATAAAATCAACTGAGAGAAAGGGAACAAACCTGAAATGCTCTTAAAATTTAGTGGTAACCCATGATAAACTCTTCATATTTTCCTGGCCTCACTTTTCCAGGCATACAAAAGTACAGTTTTTTTTTTTTTTTACTTTTTTGGGTCGTACCCGGCGATGCTCAGGGGTTACTCCTGGCTCTGCACTCAGGAATTACTCCTGGCAGTGCTCGGGGACCACGTGAGATGCCGGGGGATTGAACCCGGTCGACTGCATGCAAGGCAAATGCCCTACCCACTGGACTATCGCTCCAACCCCCAAAAAGTACAGTCTTAACTAGATTTTTCTTGAGGATATTTGTTTGAATGTTAAATAAAAACAATTGAAAGGTACATGGCATAAAAAAAGTTGTCTCAAGAACATCAACTCCTTAAAAATTAATATTGATATGTTATTTATTCAGTATGTAAATTAATTAGATTTCATGTTTAAAAATCTAATTCTGAAAACTTAATTATAAAATTCATACATTCATCAATAAAGTCCTAACTTCAAGTTCCACCATGGAACTGACCAGCAGTTTCAATATCTCACATACTCCTTGAATCAGATCTTTCTGCTATTGATTGAATTGGCCAGGTAATCAATCTGAATTGACTCTTGAGACAGTATTTATCAAATGGAAGTGCCTCTGAATGACATGTATGGCTGTAGGCATTCACATCTCACATTCCCACATTGACATGAGGATGTAATATTCTCCTCTCAAGCTTTAATTTGGCAAGGAATCTCTGCCTCTGAAAGCAAGGATGTGACAGCTGTCTAAAAGGCACACAATGAAAGGAGGAATTTACAGCTGCAAAGGCAGGGCCCTGCTCTGTCATTACCATCATCATCATTTAATATTTATCAGAGTGTCCACGATGTGCCTACTGCTCTACAGGCTAGAGGCATCACTATGCCTCTGAAGAGAGTAGATGAAAATCAGCACATGTCAAAGATGAAGCAAATACACAGGCTCCATCAAATGTTCATGCAATATTTAGAAAGATGCCACTACTTACAGCAGTATTGAGGTGTTATACACTGGTGAGAAATTTCCAAGGCTGAAATAATAGGTCTTAAAGGGTGAAAAGCAAAAGTGAGGTTGATAATTCTTCCCAGCAGTTATGCTGATATCTAAATCATGTTGAGGGCTTAGAGAGATAGAACGGGTTAAAGTGCACTATCTCTTGCTTGGTATATAGTTGACTCCAGTTCATTCCCCATGTTCACACAGTCCCTTGAGCATTGCCAGGAGCAACCCTCCAGAACAGAACCAGCTGTGTCCTTTGAGTATTGTCAGATGTGGCACTACCCCCTTTGGGGGAAAAGAAAGCTGAAAACTATTTGAGAGTCAGCTCTTTCTCTCTCCCCTTCCCCCACAGGCCAGTGGTATGAAGTGTCAATGGGCTACAGTATTTTTCTAATAAGATGCAACATATATAAAGATGTCAAATCACTGAGAATTCACTGCTTCTGGGAAGTTGCTGTAGAGTTACAACAAATAGCTTATTTTAATACAGATATATATTCTGATATGAATCAATGGGGCTGGAGCGATAGCCCAGCAATGTTATCAGTAATTAATTTTATAACAAGTTGACTTTATTATAAAATGAATAGAAATCATGGAAAATTAAAAATGGTTAAAAATGGCATCAGTGGTGCACATGCCACATGGGCACACATGTTGCCCTGAGCCCACAGGGCCGAGCACATGTGGTGCCCCAGCACATGTCGCCCGGGATCTCCCCTCTTGAGATAGTACTCTCTCTTGCTTGCTCTCCGTATTTGGAGTAGCCCCTTTCACCCTTGAGCGCATTACTCTCTCTCTTAACTTTCCCTCCTCCCTCTCTTTCCTAAAACCTCCTTAATAAAGTAAAACCTGTTTTACTTAAAAAAAAATGGGATCAGGGGCCAGAGAGATTGCACAGCGGATAAGGCGCTTGCTTTGCACTCGGCCGACCCGGGTTCTATCCCTGGCATCCCCCATATGGTCCCCCAACCACTGCCAGGAATAATTCCTGAGAGAAGATCAAGAAATAACCCCTGAGCATTGCCGGGTGTGACCCAAAAAAGAAAAAAAATGGAAGCAAAGATAACGGAATCAGTCAGGTATAAAACCTTACATACTGCCTTTTCCTTGTCCCATTTTCATTTGGGACAAACTGCCTTACTTAATAAGTATACTTATACTTTTAATAGGGTTACACATTGCTCAGCAGCTACTTCTGGCTCTTTTGCTCAGGAGCCACATATGGAGGTGTCCCAGGGACCATATGTTGTACTGAGAATCAAGCGATTGTAGCTGTAGTCGTAGACAAGATTGACTCCTTAACCTTGTGCTGTCTCTCTGGCCCCTACACTTACTCTTAAAACAACAACATACATATTACATAATTTTACAAATAATATATGATAATTTCCATCTGCTTATACCCTGCCAAGAGATACGGGTTAAAGTCTGAAATTTTACTGCTACAGCTGAAACTTTTGGTATAAAATTATTGTATATGCTTAATGACCCTTTGACATTTTCATTATGCAAATATACCGATTATATTACCACATAAAAATGAGCTTTTCCCCATCATCTCTGCTTTCCCTAGATATGTTCTGTGGTTGAAGCAAAAATTGCAACAAAAAAAGGATTAGACACAGACTGCAATATTTATGGCTACTAGACAAAGGGTGAACTCAATTCTGCTAAATGAAAAGACATGGATATTCTTTTTTTGGTTTTGTTTGCGGACAAAAATTTCTCTCTCCACCCAAGAGAAAACCTGATCTGTCCCCTTTAAGTTTCATCAGTAAATGTTCGAGATGAGAGTCTTCTACTGAGAGTATACCACGCACACAGCAGAGCCTGGCAAGCTACCTGTGTTTTATTTGATATGCCAAAAACCAGTAACAATTATGGACCTCAATTTCATGACCTGAAGAATGGTTTGGGGCTCTTCATGTCCCTGGAGCAAGCAGATGCCCTTGGGCTACACTTGGCTTGTGACAGAATGTATGGAGATGTTACTGGTGCCCGCTCGAGCAAATCATGAAAAACAGGAAGACAGTGATACAGTGATTGTGGACAACACCTGGCAATGCTTAGGGATCACTCCTGGCTCTGAATTCAGGAATCATTCCTGACTGTGCTCTGGGGATCAAACCTAGGTTAGCCCCTTACAAGGCAAGCTCCCTATGTTCTCTATCTTTCCAGCCTCCAGGCAGGGAGGTCTAAATAAGCATTTTCCCCCAAATGTAAACTCATTTTTCTCACATATCCATGATAAGAGATAGTTTAACTACTTGGAACCAGGCTTCTTTCTCCTCATGGAAAATGAGACATAGTGGTATTAACTCATTTAAGGATCCCTTTTCAAAGACATTTATCTCCTGTTCTATTAAAAGCTATTTTTGGCTTATGAAATTTGTAAAAGAGTTTAGAAATATTTACAAAGTCAGAAGCACCAAGGTTCTATCATCCTACCCAGACAGAATATTTTTGTTGTAATTCTTCTGGAAAGTTGGCTTATATGCATCTTTTTAGGGCAAAAACTCCATTGGTAAAATGTAGTTAATTTTGTTCAATTTAATCTTTGCACATGGTAGGGACAGCTGCCTACCCCAACTTTAGTCATGGCACCTAATCCAGAAGCATATTACATACACTTGTGGGAACTGGACTTGGAACAAAGTATCCTATCTGCCAAATATGGGAATTCTTTGTTTAATATTTGTTGGTTGCAGATTTTTGATTCAATGATGCAGATGGGAAAAAGGCTGTTTTCTTTGTTGCTACATCTCCAATTGTTGATTTTTTAAATTTTATTTTACATCACACCCTGCTGTGCTCAGGACTTACTCTGTTCAGAGATTACTCCTGATAGGCTCAGGATTGTGCCATGGTAGGTGAGTACCTTAAAAGAACTGCACTCATTATGCCATCTCTTTGGTCCCTTCCCCAAATGTTAAAAAGCTTTTCTTCATTAAAATAACTTTCAGAGGGCCAGAACCATAGCACAGCCGGTAGGGAGTTTGCCTTGGGGTTCCCATATGGTCCCCACCATCAGGAGTAGTTCCTGAGCGAAGAGCCAGGAGTAACCCCTGAGCATTCCTGGGTATGACCCAAAAAGCAAATAAATAAATAAATGCATAAATAAATAAATAGATAGATAAATAAATAAATAAGTAGCTGGAGAGATAGAGAGATAGAGAGATAGAGAGATAGAGAGATAGCGAGATAGAGGGATAGATAGATAGATAGATAGATAGATAGATAGATAGATAGATAGATAGAGATAGATAGATAGATAGATAGATAGATAGATAGATAGATAGATAGATAGATAGATAGATAGAAAGAAAAGAAAATAACTCTCAGGAAACTGAGACTACTGTCTCTGTCTTACTCCTTCCCCTTTTTAACCTTTGAAAAGTCAGGTAGCAAGGGCTATAGAAAACTCAAAACAATGGTATATAAGCAGAAAATTAAAAAGTGGCCAGTCATGCTCACAAAAAAGAAATGCCCCAAAATATGTGAGAAGATCATAAGTGTTCACCATAGAGTAGACTGAAAGCATAAAATAAAATAAGCCATGAGTCAGAGAAAGTGCTTGTCTTTAACATGGCCAGCCTGGTTAATCTCGAACTGCGCATGATACAGGATAAGCCCTGGGTGGTTAGGGTGCTTTCCTGTGCACAGCCCATCTTGCTTAATCCCCAGCACTCCACAGGGGCCCCTGAGCGCACCAACAGTGATCCTATGTACAGAGCCAGGAGTAAACTAGTGCCAAATGTAACGCTGAAATACATAAACAAACAAAAAAAAATCAAAGAATAAAGAAACACTGATGTAAAAAATACACATGTCAATAGTCATTCTAAAGTACAATAGCTAAGATGTGAATATTGTAAAGTGCAATAGCCTAGATGTAAAAACATCCCAAGTTTACTATAACCAATGAGCAAATTATTGTGTAATTATTGTGTAAATTATTGTGCAATTATTGTGTAATTATTGTGTATGAGTAAACAATGAGTATATTATTTATATGCAATAGAATACTAAACTATAAAAAAATGAAACTGACTTTTGCAGCAACATGAATAGAAGTAGAAGAGATCATGCCCAGGAAATAGAAGGTAGATAAATACTAGATGACCTCACTCAAATGCGGGATTTAGAGAAACAAAAAAAGACAATATTAAATGGAAAGGGGATTTTTTTATTTTAAAGTTTTTTATTATACCACCGTGGGATATACAATTATGAAGATGTTCATGTTTGGGTTCAGTCTTACAGTATTCCAGCACCCAACCCTCCACCAATGTCCATTTCCCATGACCATGTCCACTGATTCTCTCCCCCACCCCACCTGTCTCTATAGCAGGCACTTTGCCTCTTCTCTCTCTCTCTTCCTCTCTCTCTCTCTCTCTGTATGTCTCTCTTTGTCTCTCTCTGTCTCTCTTCCTTCTCTTACACATTGTGGCTTGCATTATATACATTTAAAGTATATCCCTTTGCCTACATTCAATGCTCAGTTCAATGCAGGTATTATCATTTCCAATAATTGTTAGCACATTGTTCCCTCTCTATCTTACCTAACCTCTGATTCCCACACACTTGTGGTAGACTCCACCCACTGACAAGACCTCCTGATTCATGTTTTGCCTAACCTTGGATGTTAGTATCATACTATTTTTTTTTATATCCTGCAAATAAATGCAGTCATTCTATATCTGTCCTTTTCCCTCTGGCTAATTTCACTCAGCATGATCCTCTCCATAGGAAGGGGAAATTTTAAGGTTTTGCAGAACTGAAACTAACAGAGAAGTGAGAAGAAGAAGAAATGAAATGAGAAGGGAATGAAAGGAATTAATGCGAATACCTACCGATACTTCCATGGGTGTGACATAATAAGGTTTATTTAAATAAATATGTAATTGCCCCTCGAATATTATGAAACTTTGCAAACCAATAGTTCCAATTAAAAATAATTGTACATGTACACGGCCTAAGGTAAAAATAAAATATACCAGTATTGAGGATTACACATATCTAAAAATTCATTTAGATAAATTATAGATATATAGTTTGATATTATATACAAAAAATACATTTAATGCCTGAGTCTCAGCTAATTTGGTAGGGATGAGGGTGAGGAAATAGGCCTTATATACACAGAGGCAAAACATATTTAAACTATCAAACTGGAAGTAATTAAAATACATCTTATACTTCAATTATACATGCATGAATATGTACTGTTATCTTTGTGCATCACAAAGTATTTTAGTTTCAATTGTTTCCCCCACCTACTGCTGATAAACAAGTTCAGAAATCAGAGATTATTCTCTTAACAATATATAAATCTCAGAAGATGGCTGTCAACCCTGTGTTTCTAACTTTGTGAGCGCAGATTTGTTCCAGTACACTATTCTGTCCTTTTTATTTAATTAGGCCAGTTGAGACATTGTCACCATATTCTTTAAAGTTTCTTAAGGTCTAACATTAAGAAAATGAACAATTAGCTCGCTATTATCAAACCAAAAAACGTTGTTACTTCTTAGTCATGAAGGCAGAGAGATTGTGCTAACAGAACCTTTAGCTAATGAATAACCTTTTATCATGAATTATAATGTAACACCTGTAACATTTAGCTGTAACAATATTTTAATTTAGAGAAGCTTTTATGGTAATGTTAGTGCACTTATATGAAAATCAAGCAGAAAGAAATAATGAAAGAATCTTAATGGAAACTATTACACAGATGACCTACACTCTTGGAATATTTATGTGCAAAAGAAAAATTATTCTCTTTCCCCATTTAGGAAAAGAGAGTAAGACAATTCTGAGCCAAGCTAAAATGAACAGTTTCCGGGTGACTCCGTGAAACATAATTTTGGTAAGTTCTGTGCACATTCAAAAACCTTATTTTCTTATATTTCCTTCCCATTTCTCCTCTTTCCTTATCTACAGTGTTCCTATGAAATAGTCTATTCAAGCACATGAGAACTCTCAAGCATATGCACTATTGGGGGGGGTCCTAAAATTGGCTCTTTGGAGGGCATGAAAACATTAATAATGAACTAATTTTAGGTAATAAATTCTTCTACTCCTCAATATGTCATTCAGCCACATATATTTTGCTATGAAGGAACTGTTTAATATATGTGTAAAATACTGGTAATAATATGGGTAGAGGATACAACAGGTTGTGCTCAAGGATGACTCCTGGATCTGTGCTCAAGGGTCAAACCTGGAAGTGCTAAGGAGACCACATCAATGCTAGGGATCAAGCTAGGGTACATCACATTCAATGCCAGCACTGTACCTCCATATGCCCATAACCCTCTGTCCCCTGAAAATATATTTTCAGTGTAATAATTTTAATTATCCTTTTCCAGTTCAGGTGCTCATTCTACTTTTTGAGTAAGGGGCTGAAGCTATTTTCATGCTGTTTCGGTTCTGAGCTGAGAGCAAACACTGACAGTGCTCAGGGAAACTGCCACGGCTCCCGCAGCACCGGCTCGCGGTAGCA
This sequence comes from Cryptotis parvus, assembly GCA_021461705.1. Classification (NCBI taxonomy): domain Eukaryota; kingdom Metazoa; phylum Chordata; class Mammalia; order Eulipotyphla; family Soricidae; genus Cryptotis; species Cryptotis parvus. Next base: position 24,349 of record JAJIBD010039135.1, on the reverse strand, counting down.
TGAAAGTGCTCACTGGGCCAGGGGATGGCTTCGGTACTTCCCCTAAAAGGGACAGTTACCAGACGGTGCTTCCCTCAAAAAGGGACTGTCGCCAACAAAGCCCCCTACAATTCCTTTGGTTGTTTCTAAGAATGCTTGGTGTGCAATTAGAGCGCTTGTTTATGCTGAAACTTAGACTCTGAGTAATGAAGAAACTGAACAAAGAGAAAAAACCTGTGGCAAACCGTAGTTTTCATTATACACAATTATAGCATAAAATAAAGATAGTAAAAAAATGCCAGCCTGCGCAGTGTCTGGCTGCCAAGGCCTGAGCTGGTCTCAGGTCCTTGATAAGGAAAGGCCCGTGGCCTTCAGGCCTTTGCTTCCCATCATTAGCGGGAAGGGAGAATTCTTGACCTATGGGTCGAGGCGACTGGCTACCCCCTGTTGACGGGAATGCAGTGATTAGCATCCCTAAACCTCCTGTGTGAAAAATAATTGGGCCTGTTAAAGTTAACACTTTCTAGTACAAAATCTTAATAATCTTACAATAATAAACTGCATAGAAGTTTCTATTTAGGAGTAGGTTAAGTTAATCTATAATATGTGCATAGAGCTAGTAAGTAATTCTATGAATATCAGAATTAAAAAAATATGTATCTTAAGGCAAATATGAAAGTATGTAAAAACAAAAAAGACGTCAGAAAACATGTCTGAAAAAACAGGTGCAGGCAAGCAGGCAAAAGGTGGTCATATGTGGCAGACACGATAAACTCCTTTTGTTGTTGAAAAATGTCTCCTTTGCTAAAAATAACTGGTGTAATCTTGCGCCTGTGCATTTGTTGAACATAAAAAAGAAAAGTTTTGCCTTCAGTAAACGGCAGCAGCAGCATTTGACTTCCCTTGTGACTGTGCCTGTCTGTCCATTGCGCCTAACGTTCCTGTTCTCCTGACTTTCTCAGCTGGTTACCCCCGAGACTTAGAGCTCACACCGACTGAGCGGTCTGCGGCAGGAAACCATATGCAGTGCTAGGTATAAACTTGTGGTTGGTGGCTTGCAAGGCAAATGACTACTGTCTTTATGGCCTCTAAATTTTTCACACTTTTAAGTAAGAGTGCCTAGCATGTTCTTAAGACTCCTTAGAAATATAAATTATTTGATTTTCATATGGCAATTTAGGGAAAATGAGAGTTGGCAAAGAGTCAATAATTCAGAGTGATACTAAATATGTGTGTGTAAAAAATACTCTTTCTGGTTAAATAGATGATTTTCTTTTTTCTTCAACTAATTTTTTTTTTGGATTTTTTTTTTGGGGTCACACCCGGCAATGCTCAGGGGTTTCTCCTGGCTCTTCGCTCAGGACTTATTCCTGGCGGTGTTCATGGGACCATATGGGTTGCCGAGGATTGAACCCCTGGCGGCACAGGCCAGCCACGTGCAAGGCAAACACTCTACCCGCTGGGCTATCGCTCAGGCCCCTAAATAGATAATTTTCAACAGGCAAAACTACTCTGAGAAACTGAGCAGGCTCAATTTTCCATTTTAGGAGAGCATTGCTACACCAATTGTACAACTGTAGAACAGGTTATATAATAATAAAAAATTTATTCCCACAATTTCATGCATTATAAAGAAAGTTTCTTAGTTGTTAAATGAGATTAATAGCAGTGAAAAAAGTTGAACCCAGATATAAAAACAAAATTTTACATGTAAAATCTTAGCTTTTACATGTGGATTCATAATGTAGTCTTTAGTGTACACAAATAGCACTAGAAATAAAAAGCATAACATTCAAAAATGTATAATGTTATATTAACTTACTAGTACTTTTAAATATCTAAATAAGAATTTAGATATAAATTACAGGTATATATTACATATTATATACTTTACATATTTAACAAAATTTTAAATGATAAAATTAAAAATAAATTAATTATATTAATCATGTTAGCAGTTTGTTTCATATTTAGTAAGGCTTTTGTCCTTTAGCAATAAAACAGACATATTCTACTTTATCCTTTTTACTCTGGTTTGAATTGTGATTTAGGGCTCTTTGTGGAGTAATCATAGCTAGGTCAGGATTCTAGATGAGCTGAGGTCTCTGTTTTAATTAAGATTAGGAGTCTGCCATCATTGTGGTTCTTTAAATTGCAGTCAATGAAGAGAATTGGAAAGCTAACCAACACTGAAAAAAGAGAATGGAACAGGGAAGGAACTTGGAAAATCCATTGGATGGTAGCATTGATTGATACCAAAATTTAATTTGTTCTTTGTTGTTAACCTTTTCATTAGGAGAATCTCCATCAAGCAGAACATGCAGTTTCTGATGAATGTCCTCAGGGCAACAGGAGGAAAAATTCACTATATGTCCCAGAAAATGCTAAACCTGGAAATTGAACAGGGCAATCAATTCAGTGGAAAGAATAACATATAAACTCATAATAAAGACTCAAGATTAAAGAGTGATGAAAACCAAAAGCAGTCTTTTGAAAGCTGAGGGTGTGGGTTTGGAAATCCAGTTTAAATAAAACTAAATCTGTTAAAATATGACATTTACAAAAAATTCATACCTATATCAAATATACATACTTGCTTTACATTCAACATGAACTATTGAACCTAAGTATACAGAAGATATTAAGGTTTTTTTTACATTCAGAATAGAATATTTAATCTAAGTATACAAAAGACATCAAGGATTGTTTAAGAGCACTTTTGTAATTGTTTTGATTGTCTTTGTTACTTAGAATTATTTTAAGGTATGAGAGGGAAGATGACTATCCTTTCTTTTCCTTTTCGGAATATAAGGAAAACAAAGACAGCCAATAATATTGATAAAGAAATCAATATTATTGATTTCTGCTGAGATAATCACTGTCTTCCGTTCATCATCGATTTGCTCGAGCGGGCTCCAGTAACATCTTCATATGTCCTGTCTCATGCAAGTAGAGCCCAAGGGCACCTGCTTGCACCTGCTTGCTCCAGGAACATAAAGATCCTCAAACCATTCCATCAGGTCATGGGAATGAGGTCTATAATTGTTACTGGTATTTGGCATTCAAATACGACATGAGTAGCTTGCCAGGCTCTGCCGTGCAGGTAGCATACTCTTGTAGTCATCTCTAAGTCCAGCATTTATTGATGAAACACGGCTGCGCAAGCTGGGCTGTGATAGGCTGGTCTGCTGGGAGGAGTTCTGATGAGGGGGAAGTCCGGATGTGGAAAATGGCAGCCCTCATGGAGTGGGGGGGTCATCTGGCTTGTTGCTAGGCTCTGCTGGGGTGGCGGGCCAGGGCTAGAACCTGCCATTCCTCCTGGGCACCTCATGAGCGGCTGGGCACAGGGAGAGCAAGTAACAGCTCTCTCTGAGATAATACTTTTTGTGAATTCTTTCAAGATACTAAATATTATATGTTTTAAAAGAAAGAAATGACTGCATAGTAATATTTTAATGAAAATTTGTTTAATTACTGAAATTTAACTTGAGTAGAATATGTTCTCTAAACTTGGTCCTTAATTTTGGGATTTGGATTTGACATGTTTTTACAATATGAATCTCTTTGAGTGTGTTTGGGTAAGATTTCTTTATAATCTTCATTGCAAGTTGACATAATTTTAAATTTGAAAGAATTATAAAATAAACCATAGAAGTCCTATGTCCTTTACTCAGATTATCCAGATTTCCAAACTTTAGGTATTAGGAAATTGTAACATAGACAAAAAGTATCAATACTTAAATCTACATAAAATTCTCTCCAATCCAAAAGTGGTTTTGTATTGAAGATGCGGGGTCCAGTCTAGGCTCAGGTTGTACTGGATTTCTATAACTTGTTTTCACTTTACTGAAAATTTGTTTCAATGACTTTTGTCCTTTATAATCTTAATTATTTTCAAGATCACTAGAGTTTATTTCACTTAGTAAAGGACAATCTCATGATTAGTTCCTTTGATATTCAAATCACAAAAGTGATTTGATACCTTCTCAATGCTTCATATCAATCTCAGCTCATGCTGACCATAAGTTTTAATATCAGTAACAGCAAGATGTAAAAGCCTGGTTTCTTAACTGCAAGTCACTACTTTCTCTCAGCTATAGTGAGAATATAGAGAAAATACTTAGAAAAATATGTTCATATTTTTACTTCACTCTTGGTTAGCATCTATAAATCATTTTGGATAGGGTTTTGGACTACAAGCAGTCTAAACAAGTATACAAGTAGTATACAGTAGTACAGGGAATACTCGTGACTCATGTGCTTAGGGATCACTACTGGCAGTGTTTTGTCGGACCAAAGGCAGTGCTGGGGATCCAATAACTGGTGGCTAGCATGCAAGGAAAGTGCCTTTACTGCTGTATAATCCCACGGCTTCCTATTATTCAATTATTTAATCAATATAAATTTATGCTTTCTTATTTCCTCTATGAAGAATAGCAACTAACTTTGTTTCCATTTTATTATGTTCTTTTTCCCTATAGTGTTACTACATTTTGATATCCTTTGTCATTTGCCAACAATCTGTACTTGGAATTTTTTAGGAACTGGAGCATTGTTTTTTAACCATTATCCCAAAGAACTCTTTTTAGCATCAGGCAAAGGGGAAAAATTTCCCACTCCTGCAAAGGGCAAAAAAGTCAGGGAGAGATTTCAAATCTTAATGGCATAGATATAATCTATGTAAAAGCAGGCTGGTAGTGGAAGGTGTTCTATTAGTACCTGTTCTAGTGAGCAACTGGAGATAAATCCTGCGTGGCTTCTAGGATATGATATAAAACACACAATTATCCAACCTACAGTACTCTGCATCTGGAATATTTATATGTCTGCATCAGCAGGTGGCAGTCAGGAGACAGACTTTCTACACCCAGGGCTCTGCCCCGTGGGCCCTGGATGGTTGATGGTCTGAAATAGAAAACACTGGGTCCCCTAGGTTGAACCCAGAGCCACAACATAGCCTGGCAAGCTACCAGTGGTGAATGTGATATGACAAAAATAGTAACAATAATGGACCTCATCCCCAATGAATGGAGACATTACTGGCACCTGCTTGAGAAAAATCGATGAACAATGGGCAGACAAGTGACAAGTGACAATTATAAAGAAACAATGACTGTAACTTGCAGTAAAACCGGTTCTATCAAAGTTTACCCATTTCCTGTGTGCACATACAATGACAAACATAGAATTGGAGTTTTCCGCTGCTCAGCAAAAAAGTATTATCCTTAGAATGCCAGTTAAAGTTGAATGTTAGCGAGAGCTGAAGTTAATCCAGCTATGGGTAGACCATTTACTGGTATTCTTTTGCATGTGTGTTTGGGCTCAAAAATTAATTCCATCAAGTATGTAAAATATATGTAAGGTTTTTTTAAAATTTAAGTTTATTAGTCTTGTTGGATTTACCATACCAGTTGAGGCTCTGGATGTACCTCTGGATTTACCATACGAATGAATGGTGATCTGTTCTACGGCTTTCTATATTGAGTCCCAAGACCTTTAAACTACATGCAGTCCGCAGATTTACTGTGAACTAAAAAAATTGGCATATTATCAATACCATTTCTCAGTGATTTACATGTCACTGCTCCACTCAATTGATACTAAGTAAAAATCTATTTTATTTCTTACTGACTATGCTATTTGGAATTATTTGGAATTTTCTATTAAAATTATAATTTATAAAAAGCAAAGATAAATGACTGATCAGAATATATGGTATACACATAGCACAAGTATAAGTTGGAGTCACCGACCATGAAAAAACAAATAGCCAATATAATGCTTTTAATTTCAGTATAGGAAATGCTTGAGCTAAATGGGCACTAAAAATAAAGCATATCATATTTTAATGGAGTTCACTCAATTAAATATTTAAGAAATTAGAGATAATTACTGAATATTGTCCTAGTAATAATGTTTATTCATTCACTTACTCAGCTCATCTATTATGTTTATAATATGTGCCTCAATTTTTGCTAAAGACATATAATACAAAATACACTATTCTTGTTTTTTTATGGAGTATATAGTCTTTAATGCTAAGTGCTTTCTTGGAAGTTTATTTATTTATTTATTTATTTTTTTTTGGGTCACACCGGCGATGCTCAGGGGTTACTCCTGGCTCTGCACTCAGGAACCACTCCTGGCGGTGCTTGGGGACCATATGGGATGTTGAGGATTGAACCCGGGCTGGCACAGGCCGGCCGTGTGTAAGGCAAATGCCGCACCCACTGGGCTATCGCTCCGGCCCCCTAAAATTTTTAAAATATAGTATTGATAATGCCTATGATAGAATACAGATAGAAGAAAATGAAAACCAAATGACAGGTGTGGACAAGTTCGAAAAGGATATTAGGATGTTCGAACCTATTTTGCATTATTTTAAGTAAAGTAAATACTGAATTTACTTAGTTATTGAGGCAGTCAAATAACTAAAATAGCAATATATAGATATTTCTTAACTTTACTCCTAAATGAATCACCTAGTTCTTTACCACTATTTTTCTTCTCCAAAGAAATGCTATCAAAGATCAAGTGATCATATCGTCATTTAGATAAAATTTTTTAGTAACTTTGCATTGTTTGTTTCGTTAGAAGTTAACTTCTTTTATTTACTGATATTTTACCCATGATTCTTTTCCCTAACCCAACTACACAAAACACACAAACCCATACACACACAAATACTGGTGGGTAACTTGATTTATATGGGTAAATAAATTTAGAGACTATGAATATTTTTATAGGATTGTCTTTCATAGAATTGTTTTTCTAAAGGGAAACTTCTAAGTATGTATCTGAAAATAATTTTCCTGCTCCTTTGGTTCAATTGTGCTATGAAAAAACAGTAGATAAGAATAGCTAAAAGACATTACGAGACTAGTTTAGCACATACAACATGTAATTATTGAGGTGTTATTACTTCTGAGGTCCTATTTCAGGCACTAGCATTGTAATTTTGAGTATCACACATAGGTTAATTCTTTTTTACTGCTCCCAAATATCTGTCATCCCTTTCAACCTACGCTCTTCTTTTCAAGTATGTGTCTGTTCTTTAAAAATGCTGATATTTATTAGTTTGTTTATTTTTGCCCATTAAAATACAATTTCCACCAAGCTAAGGGATATTTTAAGTTTTAATTACTATGATGTGTAGAACAATAGTACCCCATCCCTTACAAAGATGTCTATGTCCTAATCTCTAGAAATATGCTATATTACAAGGCAGAAGATTAATTAACCTAGAAGACTGAGTTTAATTTGCTTATCAGCATAACATTAAGACAGAAGAAATATTGGCTATTTTAGATCTTTAAATGAAGATCAAAGGATGGAAGTGTGAGGAGTAAGCCTAGCGTTGCTGATTTTGAAGGTCAAGTAATGAATTCATAAACTCAGGAATATGGGTGACTTTAGAAGTTATAAATGTTAAGGAAATTTATTTTTCCCTAGAGTCCCCAGCAGGAACACAAATCTGCTGAGCTCATTGAGACCCATAATTCACTTTCTGACTTAAGGAAATATGTAATAAATTTGTGTCTTTCTGCCATTAAGCCTATGATAATTTGTTAGATCATGAATAAGAAAGAGTTCTACCCAGAACACTCCCCCACTTCTATGTTACCAGTGCCTAGAACCAAATCTCAAACTGAATCAAGTGAAAGTGAAATATTTGTACACACATATATGTGTTATCAATTGATACATACATGCACAATTAGAATATAATGACATTCTAGGTGCCAATAACAAATGTAACATACACATACATACACAAATCACATTTGTATATACAAGCACATAAACAAATCAACTATATATCAGAAATTTAACATAACGTTACTAGAAATTATATCCTATTCTATAAAAAATGGTATGATACCAATATCCAAGGCAAGGTAAAATACAGACCAGGAGATCTTGTCAGTGGGTGGAATCTACCGCAAGTGTGTGGGAGTCAGAGGTTAGTTACAGTGTGCTAATAATTGTTGGAAGTAATAATACAAGCCTAGAACTGAGTATTGAATGTAGGCAAAGGATATACATGATAACTCTAAACGTATGTATCACAAGCCATGATGTATATGAGAAGGAAGATGTGTGTGAGATAGAGAGAGAGAGAGAGAGAGAGAGAGAGAGAAACAGAGAGAGAGAAGAGGCAAAGCACCTGACATAGAGACAGACTGGGGAAGGAGTGGAGGGAATCGGGACATTGGTGAAGAGAAATGGGCACTGGGGGAGGGATGGGTGCTGGAACACTGTATGACTGTAACCCAAACATGAAAATCTTTGTAATTGTATTTCTCATGGTGGTATAATATAAATAAATAAATAGATAGATAGATAAATAAATAGATAGATAAATAAATAAATAGAATTATACCCTCTAGTCTACATGCTACAACATAGGAAGATACCAGCTACTCTACAGAAAGCTTTTTCTTGCTTTAGGTTTAAGAATATAAAACACAGGCATAATTTATAACAATCAGCAATTGTGTATTGTTAACTGTAAGGGAGTGCTAATGTGAAAGATAAGACTGTTGGGGTATTACAATTATTTTTAATTTTAGTTTCCAGAGTGGCATTTTCTCTAAGACATGATCAGGAAGTGATATAAAAACTTTTAGGACATTACCATTGCCCTCAAATTAATTTTATTCCAGACAAGGAATATGGAAATTATCAATTATCCTGTATATGCCAGATAGAAAATATTTTAGCCTTTGTAAACCAAATAGTCTTTGTTGCAAGTTTTCAAATCTATTATTATTGAAGGAATAAAACCATAGTCCACATGTTGATAAAATGGGTGTATATTTTTAAAAATATATATTTACAAATGCAAATAGAAATATGGCTTGGAACTACTTGTTATAGTTTCCCCTCTCCTATAAATATTTTATATTTTTTCATACAATAATTATTATGCCTTTACTTCCCCTTGATTGAAAAAATACCCATTGGTATATAAGTGTGTAATGTCCCTTGAACAATTTTATTCTTCCCTAGGCTCTAAAGGTTTACATGTGGAGAAATCATTTATATTACAGAAGTAAATTAAATGACAATTTATGAAAACAAATAATTGACTGTACTACAAATGCGGTTTTAATAGAGGTCTCCTGTAACTTAACTAGAGGAGTAATAATTGTTAAAGAACGCATGGAAAGTCAGTAGGGCTAGAACTGGATGTGTGGACGTATGCTGAACTTTGTATATGAGCCAATGATTGGAGTCAAGAAGGTGTGTTATGTCATCAAGGAGAGAGCAGGGCTGTTACTGGGACTCACTAGCTACAGAGTTGGTCATTATATTGCTCTCATCATTTAAGTCGAAACATGTCTTTAAAGGCCTTAAGCACTAAGTCCCAGACCTATGATTCTAGTATCAGAAATTTCTTAATACCACATAAATCTTAGAAAACTCTATTAATTTGTACCAGAAAGACATTTTTGAATGTTCAGCTTTCTAAGAAAATAGTTGAAATTGCTTTCAGGGTGTAATTTTTAAATACGTTTTAAGATTCTTTGGCTAAGAACACAGCAGAAAGAAAAATGTGTTCATAAACCCTAAGACCTTTTAAGGTATCAAATGCATTGTTAAGAACTGATGAATAATAATGAGAAAGACTGAAGAGGTTTCTCACTCAATCTTACTCCAGGCATACTGTTCATGTGAATATATTCAGCTGTATGTTATCTACTCTGTCTTAAAAGTCGGCTAGGATGAAACTATAGAAGTAATTTGCAGTTTTTTCTCTTGACAAGTCATCACTGTGATCAGATGAATTTCTATTATTTTCAGAGTAAATTTCTCTCTCTTGTACTGTTGCCTATAACTCCTTGTTTTGTTCCTAAGAGAGTCCTTCCTCTCCTTACGGATTATTTATTATATCTTTTTTGCCATCATTGTTGCAGCTAAACTCATCTCATACACAATGAAAATTCAAAAATTTTTATATATTTCTTTATAATTCAGTCCTCTGTTATTCATTCCCGTAATGCCTTATGCTACACAGAAGAATTCAAGAACATTCCCCAAAGTGGTTTCTCTCTTTCCTTTTAATATTTGGAGTTTGGTACAAGAAATAGTTCTTGTTTTATGTACTGAAAGATAAAAAGCAAATCTAATAGGATAATTGTTTTTGTTTTGGATTTGGGGCCACTCTGGGTGTTGCTCAGGGTTTACTCCTGGCTCTACATTCAGTAATCACTTCTGGCAGTGCTCAGAGATTATACGGGATGCTGCGAGTTGAACCTAGGTTGGCTGCAGGCAAGGCAACCACCCTATTCACTGTACTATTGCTCCAGCCAGTCTAATAGGAAATTTAAAATAAAGTCAACCATAACATTGTGGACTTTTTAATGTTCAAATTAAAAGATATTGTGTGTATATGTTTGCTCTATATAAATATTTATAAATCATCTTCATAACCTCAAGAATGTGATTAGCTGAAAGAAAATAATTTTAGCAAGAAGCATGCTGTGTTTAGTCAGTCAATAGTTTTATTTGCAAGAAGTACCTAGTGTAAAGTATACTTAGGGATTAATAGTTCTTAGCAAAAATAAATTTAAAAACAAAGTGAAACAAATGTAGGCAAATTCAGAATTGTAGAAGCTTTTACTGTAACAAAGAGAGAGTGATTGTTATTTGTTGCAACCTCTAAAGCAATGCTTGTTCTAAACTTGAATAGTGTTTCCAACTATTCTCCCACTATCATAATATATTCTCTCCCAATTGAACCCCACTTTTGCCTATTCTTACTCATACCTCTATATCATTTTAGCTCTAAGTTATTGAATATTTCCATGTGATGTTGAGTGACTTGGGAGGTCTTCAGACACAAGGCTTATTCATGTTTCTGTACTCAGGGATCACTCCTGGGATTGCTTGTGGGATTATGTACAGTTTCCAAAATTAAACCATGTTGCCCTTCAGTTAATTTTGTAAAAACTAATTTTTATTTTAGGCATTGTGATATACAATATGTTAATGGTAGGGTTTCATGCATGATATATTCCAACATTACTTTCCTCCTCCACTGTCAGTCCTATTTTACCCATCTGTCCACCCCCACAACCACAGTAGACTTGCTACTAAAGAACAGTTCTCAGTTTCTGTTGTACTTATATACTTATTTCCTATGCTTCTTTATATTTCACATATGAGGGAGATCATTGTGTATCTGATCCCTTTCCTTCTGATTAACTTATCTCTGCCTGAAACTCTCCAGTTCTATCCACTAGCATGATTTTTATCTTTTTTTAAACAGTTGAGTAATATTCCATTGTGTATATGTATCATACTATATCTAGTCACCTGTTTTCAGATGCTTCTTGAGTTGGTTCCACATTTTGGCTATTAATATTGGTACAATGAACACAAGAGTTCAAAACTCTTTTCCAAATAGAATTTTGGGGCCCTTGAGTTAGGTGTCAAAAGGTGGATTTGCTTGTTCAAACCAGTTCCTAGTGTTTTTTTTTCCACTTGTTTGTTTTCTTGGCAGTTTGTGGGGGAGACATTCAGCTTTGCTAGAGTATACTACTGGTTTTGCACTAAAGGATCACTTCTGATATGCTCAGACACCATATGGGGTGCTGGGGATAGAATCATGGTTGACTAAATGCAAGACAAACATCCTGACCACTGTATTATTTCTCTGGCCCTAGTTTCCAGATTTTTTTTCTTTGTTTGCTTGTTTTCAGAAATGTAAATTGTTTTCCAAAAAGTGTAGTACAATTTCACATCCAGTAGTGAATAAGGATCCATTTTTCCCCACATCTATGTCAACTCTGGTTGTTCTTTTTGTTTTTGTAAGATGTGCCAGTCTCATTGGTATTAAATGATATTTCATTGCTGTATTTATTGTCTGACTTACATTTTGTTGGTGCATTTTTAATCACAAAGTGTTATCCACTTAATTTTACTTAAAGATCACTGTATATAAATGTACCCATTTTTAAGACAATACCACTAGTCTCATTTAAAAAAAAATGTTGTACCAAGTTGTTTGACCATTCAAAGCAACAAAGAAAGCTCTATAGTACAATTGTACAAATTCTTTTTAAGTCAAAATACCTGGAACAGCATATTAAGAAATTTAACAGAATCCACATATATAGCATGTCCCTCCACTATTTATCAATTCCATCAAAGAAGCAATATTATATATATATATATGAGTTTTTCCCTTATCCAAACACCTCTATATTTGTGCCTCTGTATGAGGTAGCTCTTTAGAAGATTTTCCATACTAGAATTTTTAATATGTAATTCATAACTAATAATAAGAAGTTAATTAATATTTGTTTTATTCCAAACAATTTAGGTCAATAATAATTTTCAACTTTAGAAAATATGAATAATAATTATATAATGGCGACATGATTTACTTCATTTTTGATTATTTAAATAGTTAACTAAACCATGCTACAACTTCACATACTGTCCTTTATATAAGCATTTTTCTCTGAACTAGATGAAGTAAGAAACTCTGTATTTCAACTTTTTGGGATATTTGTATTATAAGATCATTTTACATAAATTTTGTTATTTTTATTGTACCACCGTGAGACATACAATTACAAAGATGTTCATGTTTGAGCTTCAGTCTACAGTGTTAAATGTGTGTAGTACATATATAGCATATTTATTTGCTCTATTTTGCTTTATTTGATTTTTAATACCACAAAGCCATAAATTTTTTTTAGTTTAGCATTTATATTTGTTAAGAAAGATCATTAAGCATGACTAAAATATAGTATAGGGGTTAAGGCTTATGTGTTTAGTGATTTACACAGCTTCAGGCCCTGTCACCACATGTTTCCCTGAGCAGCTCTTAGGTGGAGCTCTAGAAGAAGCTAGTCACAGGTGCAGCCCTGGACCTGAGAAGAATCACTGCATATATACCCCTGGATGCTCCCAAGTAATACCAGCTTACCCAGGTAATCCCAGCACCGCAGGGGCACAATTAATGTCTCATCCTCTAGCCTTTGCTTTGAACCTATCGTTTACTTGAGAATTGCTGGCAGGTGGCTGGGCTTCCTGATTACCACATGGGAGGCACCAATACCCCAAAAGTGAGACCATTAGAAAACTTCCCCTGATAGCATCTGAAATATCTGGAAACACCCTAATATTACTGTGTTTCAGCATATTTTTCTTACATAAAACAATCTGAATAATATGCAGTTATGAACTTATTTTCCTCTTCAAGTAAGAAAGGTCATTTTAAAGTTATTTAATGTTGCATGTTTACAATGTGAAGAGAAACACACTTAAAAACAAAATGTCATAATGCGTTTTTTATTAGAACTCACATATGCTTGACTTTATCTTATGATTCCAAAAAGGGAATAATGGGAAGTAAAAATATGTGCCTATCAACTCTCAAGTAATATAAAAGTGTTTGCAATGATAGAATTATAGACCTTTGAATAATTTATCCACGAGAAATATTTAAATAAGTTGATATATTCTATTTATCTCTGTACATCCTTATAAAGTTGTTCCTATAGAATGAGGAGCTATAGGATCTAAAAAATAAGCACTATAAAAAGAAATTACAAACCAAAATAAACTTGTTCTTCATCACCACTAGGACTTGATTGTTCAGTTCTCTGAAAGAGTCTACAATTAGCAGAGACTGGAAGAAATGCTTAAAAAGAAAACCAAACAATACAAACTATTGTACTACAGAAAGATTAAAGGGAAATCCACAGAGAGCAGAAAGATCAAAAAGCTTTCACCCAGGGAGGAAAATAACATCATTAAATGTAAAAATTATCTTTAAAAAATTAAACAGAGACCTATCTTGAGTCAATGGATATTAAAGTAGGCTCTGTGGGATTCCATAGAGCAGGAAGAATTCTCATATGGCCTTTTAAATTTTCATTCTTCTGCAGTACATGGCTCATGTTATCTATCCTTTTACCTACATGTGGAAAAACTAATTGAATAATGTAGTGTATCAGTTCAGAATTGTTGCTGGCACAATGAGATGCTAATTAGTTAACTTTGAGTTATTCAAGGAAAATCAAAGTTAACTCACTATACCAAATAGGAGTGGAATGTAATAACAGAGAGAAATAGAAAGCAGATTGATGGGATATGTCTATTTATATAGCAAGAGCACAAGGTGTCCCAAACCTAAAATCTTCAAAGAACAAACAGAAAAGAGAGAGAGCAGCTGGCAAAGAACCCCAGTTGGACTTCACTTTTGGAGCTTTTAGCAACTTGTTTAGTTTAATTGTATAAATTAGAAACTGAGAGAAGATATATATCCATGCACTTAATATTGCTAGCTCACCACTTAATCTTTTGCTCCTAGCTTTAGAGGAATATATATGTGTACACACACACACACACTCACACACACACACACATATATATATATATGCATATTACATGGTCACATACATTATATACAAATCATACATATGGTCATATGTATTATATAAAATATTTGATTTTTTCTGAAATATGAAAGTATTTGAACTCATTTTAAAATTTTTCCAATTACTCAGATATGCCTCTTAGCTTGTATTTAAAAAATTTACATGTGGATTTATCTTTCATACTGTTTTCCAAACTGTTTTAGAATTATTCTTTTTGTTTTTTGCTTTTTTTTAGGTCACACCTGGAAATGCTCAGGGGTTTCTCCTGGCTCTGCACTCAGGAGTTACTCCTGGCTGTGCTCAGGGACCATATGGGATGCCGGGGATCGAACCCGGGCCGGCACAGGCCGGCGCGTAAAGGCAAAGGCCCTACCTGCTGGGCTATAGCTCCGGCCCAAACTGTTTTATAATTATTCTTAATCTCTCTCTTCCTTTACTATGCCAGCTTTGAGTTCATGTGAAATATCTTTAATCCTTATATACTTATTCTATCAAACATACATGCACTAAGTTATGTGAACTGCTTTTTGCGAATGAATGAATATGACCAAACATATATTTTTAGGAAACAGTGTAGATTACAGTACATCATCCAATACTCTCAGTGTTTCCTTCCTTGAATTGAAGAGTCACAGGAATTTTATGAAGAGTCAAAAGCAGGTTAATGCAATCCAACAGAGGTCTTAAGTACAAAGAGGTCAGAAGAACACAAATATGTCTTTGTTGCAAGTATATTTCATTTTTCGGGTCTAGAAAAAATTATAATAAAAAAACTGTTGCAAAGAATATAGCAAAAAATAGCTGAAATAATATAGGGACGGACACATGTTTTTTTCTATTTTGCTTGTAATATTGTTAGTATATAAGCATCAAGCATAAAGAACTGTGAATATTACGTGAAAACTTTAGCATATCTATTTAAGTATAATCCTACTGTTATAATAGACGCTATTTTAAAACATGGCAAAGCCTTATGATCCCGTTCCCCTTATTCTTCATTATGGAGCACATTTTCAGGGTAACAGGATGTTTCTCTTTCATAGCACATCTGTTCCTACTCTATTGTCTTCACTTGAAATCACAATTTCCTCTATGGAGACTTACAATTGGTGACAAGTAGAGATGATTATGATGTAATAAACAGAAATGATGACTTTAGGTGGGTAATAATAGTTTGAGAAACACAAGGATTTTGCTTCTCAGTTCATCTGCTAATTGAAATGAGAAATAAGGAAACTAGTATATTCTCTGCCTGGGAACTATGGGCTCAAAATTAAATGTTTTCTCTTAGTTCAAATTATCTCTTGACTTGAAGCTATACTTTTTATGGCTAAATATATTTATTATTGTATTATATAGTCCATATATATTTATATTATTTCTGTAAAGCTATTATAGATCATGTGTCAGACTCCTTTTTTTGGATACAACAGTTCCACTTTTGGTTCTCATTGAAGCTGCCAAGAATGGTCGGAAAAAAGAAATAAAAGGAATATGTTGCAATATTTCGTGAACACACCAGTAGACTTGTAGAGGTAATTTTATGACTTCATCTTTCCTGAAGATGAAGAGTATGCTACCCACACGGCAGAGCCTGGCAAGCTACCCATGTCGTATTTGATATGCCAAATGCCAGTAACAATTAGAGACCTCATTCCCATGACCTGATGGAATGGTTTGAGGCTCTTTATGTTCCTGGAGCATACAGGTGCCCTTGGGCTCTACTAGCATGAGACAGGACATATGGAGATGTTACTGGTGCCTGCTCGTGATACAGTGATCATTTCTGTTTATCATTTGATAACAAAGAGTAGAAATTTTCTGTGGTATATACTTAAATCCAATTCTGACAGAGACACGTGTCTGGTGAGACATTGGGCATTTATTTAATCAATTTAAATCTGAATGCCTTCTGCAAATATTTGAATCAGATTAAAACACCAGTTTGTTTAGAAAGCTTTAGCTATTCCCCCCCATTATTACTGAGGTGCCTTGAATTACAATGGAAATTTTATGCATGCATTATTCTAACACTATACCCACCACCAGAATTAGTTTTTCCCTCTCCCAATTTTCCTAAAACAATGGAAGGGAACACCCTCAAATCTAAGTCTTCCCTCCCCCATCCTCCCCTTAGGTAAGCTCAGATCTAAAGAAAAGCTCTCTAGCCCTGTGCCCTGGGCTATTTGTTCCCTCCTTGCTAAGTTTTTATATTGCACCTATGAAACATCGTTATGTTTCTGTTTCTCTTTGACTAACTTCAGCTTGTATGATACCCTCTAGTTTTATGGTTCTATGCAGCAAAAAACTGATTGATGCCATCATGATTTTTTAATATTATTCATATGTACACACATATTTTTTGTGTCCAGTGATCATTCCTGGTGTTAGTCATTGCACTGAAGTTTGTTTCAGAGAATCAAGCATGTGCACAGCAAGTATTAAACATCTTTAGGGGCTGGAGGCGATAGCCCAGCGGGTAGGGCGTTTGCCTTGCACGTGGCTGGCCTGTGGCTGGCCTGTACCAGCCCGGGTTCGATCCCGGCATCACATATGGTCCCCGAGCACCGCCAGGAGTAACTCCTGAGTGCAGAGCCAGGAGAAACCCCTGAGCATTGCAGGGTGTATGCCAAAAAGAAAAAAAATCTTTACTATCCTTCTGGTCCTTATATATACTTATTAAAGTATCATCACGTAAAATACATGGTCCAAGAATACAACCCATGACATTTATCACTGTAGAACAATTATTTTTATAATCCCTTGATCTTGCATGACAGTCCAAAATCTTTATTTTCTAGTTATTATTATTGACTACTGTCTTTTTTAGTGTTTAGCTCAGATTTTTCAGTTCTGATCCCACATTTTGCCTTTCAGTCAGATAAACAAGTTGTCATTTTCCTGTCTATTTATGCCAGTTTAATGAAATATTGGCTTCTGCCTGATTTCCTACAAAATATCATTTATAGTCTTGTAAAATTAATGGCACTAAAATGAGAAATTTTTTCCTAACTTGAAAAATATACATTAAATATATAACCATGTATTTGGCAAATTTAATATTTAATTTATAATTTAATATCTTATTTAGTATGATTAATATATGGATGAAAACTTAGGCACAAATTCCTTATACTGATAGCTTTTATAATTATAAAGGAGATATAAATAAAAAAAATTTCATCACATTAAAAAGTGAAATATAAACTATTTTAACTTCAAATATCAATTTTGTCAGTTTTTAAATCTCAGAAAAATGGAATGAAATGACATGTACTCTTTCTATATGGGTTTTTTGTTGAACATTTTTTTGTGAAATCAGGATAATATTTTACTAGGAGGGAATGAATTTTGACCACTCGAGAATGAATTTCTTAGAACTGCATCTGTGAAGGAGCATCGTAGTGGGATTTCTAAGAGTTTTCCTTACCCAGAATCTTTCATACAATTTCACTTTTTAGCTTTGTTTGCCTGGGCGATGATTAAATAACCTGTGATTGTGAGAGCAGGACCTACTCTTCTAATTTCCAAGCAATTATATGCTTTCATTGCACCTGGCTACCTAATTTGGTCTACACTGAATAAAGAGAAGTCAGCCCTTAAGAAAAGTAAATCCAGGGATTGCAGAGACAATTCAGTTGATAGGGCCCACTTGTAAGATCGTCGGCATTCTATATGGCTCCCTGAACCCTGAACATAGAGCCAAGAGTATGCTGTTCCAAAAGTAAATAAGTGCTAATTTCATGGGTTATAAATATTGCTAAAATCCATGAATAGAAGAGGAGACAATCAGCAAATTTATTTTCAGAGGGGAATGTGGCTTAGATTTATTTTTTGGTAGACTCACAGTCACCCTTGGAGCTTCAGGGCTGCTCCTTAATGTGAGCCTCCAAACTCATATGTTGACACCCAAGATTAGTGTCAGACGTTAGTTATAGTGATAAAAATGTATTCTATTCACTAACTATGGGAAGTTAAGGACAGAATTGTGTTCACATCATCTTGGGCAGAATGATTGGGTATTTTAAAGAAAATGTGGCAATGTGGAGGTAGAATCAAATAAGTGGAAACATTGCAAATGATTGGCAGACTAACTTTGATTTGATCACCTGGGTTTGTGAGTTGGCATTTTTCAAAGACTCTAAACTAGTAATGACTGGAAGACATTGACCCTTTCCATCTGATGATTTCAAAGGAATGGTTCTCATGTTCTTAAAAATAATACTTCTGGGTAGTCCAGGGCTACATATTCACAGTCATAAGACTGATTTAGTGAAAAAGACTAGGGAAGGGAGTTCAGGAGCCTCTCCTGTAGCATTGGTTAGAACAAACAATAAATTATCCTGACAAGGTTGAGTTTCCCTCAGCCAAGTATTTTAATGGGGACTATAAGTTCATCCAGGGATAGAGATTTATAATGCGGGAAGCAAAGCTAGACTTTGGTTGATATTTCAAAGGCAGTGGTTTGGAGCTGTTATGTGCCTAGAGTTCTGCAGTTTCCAAAGTCATAATATGTTAACTTTTTTGAGAGAGGTGTTTGAGGGAAGCAAATATGGACAAATAAAGTTATAAACATTGTAGCGGGTGTCCATGTAAGCACAGGAAGAAACTCCAATGCATTCTATTTCACTTTGCAAATATACAAGTCTTATCAGGCTACAGCAAGAAGGAAGCTATGTACAAGTATAAAGGAGTCACTCTAGAAGCAGAATATGCTGGCAACCTGATGGAGAATTATAGAATTATCACATGTTGAACAAATTTTAATATATAATGTCAATACTGTGAAATAGGCATGAGCCAAAAGATAGTACAGCATATAAGACTATTGCCTTGCACACACAGCTACCATGGTTTGATTCCCAGCATCCCATATGATTCCCTCAAACTCACCAGGAGTGATGCCTGAGTTACTGGAGCCAGAATAAGCCCTAAGCACAGCACAGCCACTTATACGCAACAACAAAATAAAAACATGTATTTTTTGTGGGCAAATAGACAGACGTGAAAATAAAATAATATTATTTTAAATAAAAAGCAAAAATAATATTTTTAACATAGAATGTTTACTAGACATGTTAACTTTGTCTCCCTTTGGGACTAAAAAGATTTATTTATAGTTGAAAAAGGATTTATATTTATTTATACTTACTTCAGAAATTAAAATCACTGCCAGAAGATGATATATGAATTGTTTTAAGCTTAATGATGGAAAATATTGTTGTATTTTGGCGGTAACCCAACAAATGTTGTAAGTGTAAGGTATAAATCCAGGGAATTAAAAAAGATTACAAATGAAAATTTTAAAAAAACAATCTAAAAAATTAAAAAAGAATGAATGTAAAACAAAATAATGTAAAGCACACAGCATATATTAAAACGATAGTATTTTTTCCTTGTGCTGCATACTGCTAACAATTACACTTGAAACAGATATGTTTGTCTTCTTACTGTTACTTTTATGTCTCCTTAATCAAAACTACATAGAACTGTCTTATATTGTGCTTAAACTAATGATTTACAAGAGGTAATGATTTGTCTCCTCATTTGAAAATTGATCAGATTAACTGAATTAATGACATTAGCATCATTAGTATACATACTAAAGAGTTAGACCGACTGGATCTCACAGGATGTCAAAAGATCAGGTGGCCTCTCACCTACAAGATGGTCAGACTTCTTCATCAAGACCCTGAATGAACAGTTTGAGGCTCTTCGTAATTCTGAAGCAACCAGATATCATTGGGCTGCACTGGCATGGAATAGGGTCAAAGGAAATGTTACTGGCGCCGCTCGAGCAAATCGATGAATACCAGGATGTCAAGTGAAATTGATCAAAGAGTTAGACCATGACAATCTATAATGGACACTCTGGTAGAGATATGGTGTTGAAACATTGCATGTATAAAACTATGATTGACAGAGTTAAGTATCATGCCCAATAAAGCAAAATTTAACAAAATAATAATTATAGCTTGAAATAATATTTTCAGAGTATTCCATTATCTGCATCTAAAAACTATTCTAATGGGTTGATGGTCCCAGCCCATATGCTCGGTTCCATTGTGTGGAGAGACATGTGAATTTGAGAACTAGGTATTAGGTTTACCTCTGGGGAACAGACTCCCACAAATTCACAAAAAAAAAGAAAGATTTCTACGCACAGCATCAGACCACAGCTGAGGAAAAAACTTTAACCAGCATAGCAAAAATCCATAAAACTGCAGGGACATACAGATACAAAATGTATAGGGGGAAATCTTGCCTCTCACATGAATATATTAAAGTTGCTGAGGCCTTCCCACAGATGATATTTGGGCTGGCATTTTTGTAAATGGAAGAGATTATCTTTTGCTTACAATTTGTCACTTCTAACTGACTGTGGATCACAGCAGTTAGGGAAAGCTTAACCCCCTTTAAGTTAGGCTTTCTTCCAGCATTTACAAAAATCCTTTCAACAGCTGATAAAAATAGCACCAGCAAGGCAATTAGATGTAATCCCAAACATCTGCAGTCCAAATCAGACCAATAAATTCTTTTCTCCTATTTTAGTTACATACAATTCAAAATTCCTATTTAAGTTCCCAACAAAGTGAAAAGAATGTGTTTCACATAGAAATTCAATGCTAGACTCCCATGCAATTCGCATGTCAATGAAACTTAGTGTAATAAGGTTATTTTGTATCTGGAATCACTGACACAAAATAATTAAAATTATACTTTAGTGCAATTTAGGAAACATTTCACAACTTGTTACAATTCTGAGTGCTATCAAAAAATGTGATCATAAAGAAAATTATAATACAGTCCCTACTTTCAAATATTTCAGAGGTATTACAATCTTCTTCTTTCTTAAATATTACATATACTTTATTTCAGATATTCCAAGACATTTTGAAGTGTTTTTAAGAAATCTATGGCAAGACATGATCTCTCTGGTAATTAAACTCTAAGTGTTATTTTTTTTTCATTTCTGAGGGTACTGGGCAAAATAATTAGAAAATTCCCACAGATATTCAAGGGAACTTCCAAAACGAAATTGAGAATTACCTGGGTCAATGAAATACAATTTACCTTACAAATAATAATTTTGAGTAGGTAACTTGATATTTTGATCACCTATTGTATGAGAACTTTACATATAGTACCATGTGCTCCTTATTTTTGTTAAATAGTCTCTTCCTCCACAGCTCGTCAGAGCTTTCCACATGGGAGAACAGCCCATCTCTCCCCACTGAGGTTCATAAGTTAATGCACAAGATGTAAGAGCCTCCTACTGAGAGTATACCAATACCACAGCAGAGCCCGGAAGCTACTAGTATTGAATTTGCAGAGGCCAAACACAGAACAATTATAGACTTCATTCCCATAACCTGATGGAATGGTCTGAGGCTCTTCGAGTTCCAGGAGCAAGCAGATTCCCTTGGGCTACACTAGCATGGAATAGGACATGAGATATTAGATGTGCCCCCCTAGAGCAACAGGGAACAAGGGAGAGCTTTACAAGTGATACAAGTCACTTTCTCTGTACTCTCTGGGGGAAAAAAAGGAAAGAATTACAATTCCTCTATTGTATAAAGTTTTGTTAAACATGTCCAAGTGATAAGCATAGTGATACAAGAGGAGGGTGGACTTCCATGCATGCAGCAGATTTAACTATTAACCATCACCACATATGACTTCTGAACTACTTCAGGATTGATCTCTGAGCACAGAACCAGGAGCCAGGAGTAAGCCCACTGTTGGGCGTAGCCCCCTACCCCGCACCAAAATTTCACGTTCTGGCGTTAGTTGGCGGCTGGGAGATATTGCAAAATGGAAGTGAAAAACAATTTTGGAGTATTTTTGAAAGCGGACCAGCTTAGACACATCCCATGTTGTTCCATAGGGCTATCCATAAACCTGTTCTCTGGGTGACCCACTGATGGTGTTCTAAAGGACCAGATTTGATGCAATGCTTGAACAAAGTTCAAGTTAACCAAATTAACCCCATATGAGACAAACCTTAAGTCCTAAATATCTCTTTAGTCCTGTAATTAATTTCTGTGAGGAGAAAAAAGAAGAAGCAATAATCTTAGAGAAAGATTTTGACCATGATGCTGTACAAAGGAAAAAGCAGGAGTGAGTATAAAAATTTCAAACCACCCAGTTCTAAAAAGTCTACTTTCAGAGATCCTGTAGGGAGTTCCAGCATAAAAAATAGACATAAAGGAGAGTGCAAGCTTCTGCTGAAAAGGTGAGCTCTTTATTACTTGAAGCTTTATTGCGGCTCAGGGATTGACCCGAGTATCCCAGCAGCAGTCTGACTTAAACACTGAGATGTACCCTCAGAGAACTGGGACTCAGTCATTCAGCAATGCATTCTGCCTTCCTACAGCAGGCTTAGTTACAAAAATTATCTTTATGTCTGTATGGATAGGTAGTGATGTCAGGCCCTTTTTCCCTTTAGATATTTTGACTTTTTAAAATAAAACTATGTCTACATAACTTAGTTTTGTGAAATAAGTCATTCAGCATGAGTCTCTGAATTCTAACCTGAGTAAAAGCCACTTTTTAGGAAAATGTTCCACTCTAGTTTGATACAATATAGAGTTAAGTACAATATAAGAACTCGCGGCTTAGAGTACCATATACGTTACCTCATATACATATTTGGGATCTAAAATCTTACGTGGCAAATAGATTAAAAAGTTTTGCCTCAGTATCTAAAGAAATAGATCATGAACTTAAAAATATCAGTTGGAAATAATTGGCACTGATTCTTTCTTATCTTTTCTTTTAGTGTAAGTTTCTGTTTTTGTTGACGATGTTTTTCTCAGTCAGTAGTAGAACCATTTAAGTCCTTCTACCTCAAATGATAGGGTTGTGTGTTGACTGGAAGTTTTAGGTGTTCATGATATAGAATTGAACTTGATGATTTTACATTATTTAAAGCATAATGCAATAAAATGGGTTATTTTCCACCTTTGGATGATCTTAAGAATTTTAAATCAAACAGATTAAGAAAAATCAATTACTATAATATTTGAAATAACATGGCACTAATTTTCAATAGTAAAATTTAGCTACAAATAAGGAAGCATATTCATTATTATTTTTTTAAAAAAATTCAAGTAACATTAACTTAGAAAAGCACACATGATTTATACCATAATTCCATGAGTCAAGTTTTCTTATTTTTAGCCCAACCATGCTTTTAAGGGTCCAATATGTCAATCTTTTCAATCAAATTATTATTGAATAGAATGCAATCTAATGAGGACTTTGGCTCTGTGAAAGAACCTTCTAGATTGTGTTCTTGCTTCATACCCCTATCCTCAAGAGTAATCTGATTAGAGATTCAGTGTTGTTTAGTTGCCTGTGTGCAGAGGTTAAATCGAAGGAGTAGTATATCTGCAGTTTATGATGGTTATAACAATTCTTTTCTATATGGTCATCTAAATAAAAGTTGCTACTTATCAAATTCATGGCAGAATCTCTCTGTGTCTAGTTTAATAGCAAATAAGGCTGCTTTTTAAATGTCATCACAAATAAGAATTGAGCACTGAGTGATAGAACACCTGCCATATGTGTGGCCTTGATTTAATCCTAGAGTCCATGCACAAAAACAACTCACTTTACCTAAAGTATTCAGCACAGCTATCTCTCACCTTTGCTATAAACCCAAATAAATTAAAGGAGTGATATTTCATTTTTAACAAATTATAAGCAAATCTCAGGTCACACCGGATTAGTGGAATCAACAGAGGTGTGAGTCTCAGAGATGGGCATCTAGAATCACTTCTAGGCTTCTCTGCACAGTCAGAAGAGCATTGACATTAAAAAAATTAAGTATCTATACCTGTTTTCTGATCATGGCTTGACTGTTGAGTTAGTAGCAAAGGTGATAGTACTAATTATGAAGCATGGCAATTTTAAAATAACAAGCAGTTCTCTCTCCTGAATACTAAAGAATATGTTTATATGGATAA
>JAJIBD010039134.1:0-29681 GCA_021461705.1 Cryptotis parvus | reverse complement strand
TACCTAGTATAATGGTTTGAGGCTCTTTTATGTTCCTGGAGCAAGCAGATGCCCTTTGGGCTCTACTAGCATGAGACAGGACATATGGAGATATTACTGGTGCCCGCTCGTGCAAATTGATGATGAACGGGAAGATAGTGATAGTGATGTATATAATATATTATATAATGTTTTATATATAATGTTAATATTTATTATATTAGTATATAATGTTAATATTTAGCGATATAAATAACATAAATATAAATTAATGGATAATTCTTATCCACATTTTTGAGGGTTTGGTGCCATCCCAAGTGTTACTAAGGGCCAGGACTAAAGCTCAGGTCACCACATGCAATGCTGGGAACTGATCCTGGATTGTTTCATGCAAGTTAAGTGCCAAAATCCAGTGCTATTACTCTAGTCCCTTATTTGTCCCCTTTATAAAGTGGATTTTCTCACATATTTGATTTGTTTCAGGTAGATTTATTTATTTAAGGTTTTGTTTTATATTTCTTTCAATATTTCCCACTGCACATAGGATGAAATCAAAGAAATGTATAAAAGTGATACTACAAAGTATATTTATAATTAATAATGGAAATAATCATTATAATTATATGAGCCACAGTTATAGGACATTAAGTAGGAGAGTTACCTCTATAAGACCAATGCCGGGTTCAATGCCCAGCATCACATAGGGTCTTCTGAGATTGCTAGGAGTAATCTCTGAGAGGGGAACCAGGAGTAAGGTCTGAGCACTATCAAATACAGCCCCAAAAAAAAAAAGAACAAAAATAAAACTAAAGCTTAATTGTATTATTTTGGAAGCACATATTATGGGACTCATAGAATGAATAAGAGGTTGTTGCTACAATCATAACCTAGTATAATTTTATGAAACAAATACCCATTTCTAAATACTGCATTACCCTTAATTTCAGTTACATATCACTGTATCACTGTATCACTCTCTTCTTGTATATCATCGATTTGCTAGAGCAGGTACCAGTAACAACTCACATCCTGTCACATGCAAGAGAGCCCAAAACATCATCCCACTCCAGGAACATAAAGAGCCTCAAACCATTCCATCAGTAATGGGAATGAGGCCTATAATTGTTACTGGTATTTGACTTGTCAAATACAACACGGGTAGCTTGCCAGGCTCTCAGTTGCATATAGCTTGATGTTTTCATTTAGATTGAATAGAAATTTCTATGACTTCTATAACTTATTTATTCATTTATTTACACCCATTATTTAAGTATTTGTTGACAATAAGCAGTGATAAATTTTTGTGATAAATTTGTAGCTTTTTGATAGTGTGATGCAATTTTGCAACTGTAATGGCAACGAGGATATAATGTAGCTGGAAGCATTGGATCTAAGAAATTAACATACATTGATAATATGTATCTTCTAAAAGAAAGATAAAATACATGTTTTATTAAACAAAGAGGTAATGGAAGATATCAACATTGTAATCTTGTTATCTTACTCTGTAGTTGGTGTCATGTAGCTAATTAGAGGTAAAGAATCTCCCAAAAAAGAAGTCAGTTGATCTTTATCTTAAAGGAGGAAAGAGTAAAAAGCTAATCCCAAATTAAGATGAATCAAATAATCTTTTTCGAATTTTTTTATTATTCTACCGTGCAATATATAATTAAAGAGATATTCATGATTGGGTTTCAATCATACATTTTTCCAGCACCCATCCCTGCACCAATGCCCCATTCCCACCACCAAAATCCTCTCTCTCTCTCTCTCTCTCTCTCTCTCTCTCTCTCTCTCAATTTCTCCACATTGTGGCTTGCCCTACAGACATTTAGGGATTATCATGCAAATACCTTTGTGTACATTGAATGTTCAGTTCTAGTGTGGCATTAACATTTCCCACAATTAATAGAGCACTCGTATATTTATACCACTAATGAATGCAGTCATTCTATATCTGTCTTTTACCTCCTGACTAATTTCATTCAATATGATATTCTCCGTATTCATCTATTTGCATGTAAATTTTGTGACTTCTTCTTTTCTGACAGCTGCATAGTAGTCCATTGTGTAGATGTACCACTGTTTCATTAGCCAGTCTTCTGTTCTTGGGCATTCAGGTTGTTTTCAGATTCTGGCTATTGTGAATAGCGCCTGCACTATCGAAGTGCAGATAGTGTTTCTTCTATGTGTTTTGGGGTATCCAGGGTATATTCCAGGAGTGGTATTGCTGGGTCAAATGAGAGCTCAATATCTAATATTTGGTGGACTGTTCATATTTCTTTCCTAAAGGGCTGGACCACTTGGCACTCTCACCAAAGTAGATGAGAGCCCCTTTATCCCCACATCCATTCCAGCACTGCTTGTTCTTACTCTTTTGGATGTGTGCCAGTCTCTGTGGCATGATATAATGCCTCAATGTTGTTTTGATTTGCATCTCCCTGATGATTAGTGATGAAGAGCACCTTTTCATATGCCTTTTGGCCATTCGGATTTCTCCTTCTTGGAAGTTTCTGTCCATCTCTTCTCCCCCATTTTTTAATGAGGTTGGTTGTTTTCTTCTTGTAAAATTCTACCAGTGACTGACATATCCGGGATATTAACCCCTTATTTGATGGGTAGTGAGTGAATATTCTTTCCCAGTCTGTGGGCTGTCTCTTGGTCATTACTTATTTTGAGGTGCAGAAGCTTTTTATTTTACATAATACCATTTGTTTATTTTTGCTTCCATTTGCTTTATCAGTGCTGTTTCATCTTTGAAGATGCCTTTAGATTTAATGTCGTAAAGTGTTTTTCCTATGTTTTCTTCTATGTACCTTATGAATTCATATCTGATGTTGAGATCTTTGATCCATTTTTATCTGACCTTTGTGCATAGTGTTAGAAGAAGGTCTAAGATTATTTTTTACATGTAGCTACCCAGTTTTCCCATTACCACCTGTTGAAAAGATTTTCTTTGTTCCACTTAATATTTTTTTGCTCCTTTATCAAAGATTAAGGGACCATATATTGAAGAGTGTGTTTCAGGATATTCAGATCTATTCCATAGGTATACTCATCTGTCTCTATTCCAATACCATGCCATTTTGATTATGACTGCTTTGTCATAGTGTTTGAAGTTGGGGAAAGTGATACCTCCCACCTTTTTTTTCACCAAGAATTGCTTTAGCTATTTAAACCTGATCATCTTAAACAACAAAAGTAAATAAAGGCAGAATATCTGTATAAGTATAAACAAGTAAAGGGATTTATTTTATGCTAAAATGATAAAAGGGGCATTATTTGAAAGCATTTTATTTTTTTGTATTAGTGGCATAAAATTATGAAATGGAAATATTTGGCTAGATTTATTATCTGTCTTAGGTCCCAATCAACAATGCACTGAATTAAATATTATCAATAAGAGTACAGAAACTATTGTGAAAAATAAATTATATGACACTTTCATATGTATCTCTCAAATTTATAAATATATACCATCAATATAACTATAGGAAAATACTATAACATATTAACATTTTACTTCACTTACTTGATCACTTGATTTCCTGTTGATCATCAATTTGCTCGAGTGGGCACTTGTAACATCTCAATACATCCTGTCACATGCTAGATAGCCCAAGGGCATCTGATTGCTCCAGGAACATAAAGAGTCTCAAACCATTCCATCAAGTCATGGGAATGAGGTCTATACTTGTTACTGGTATTTGGCACATCAAATTCGACACGGGTAGCTTACCAGGCTCTGCCATGTGGGTGGTATCCTCTCTACTAGTCAACTCTAATTTTGAGCATTTATTGATCAACTGCATGGGCACAAAGTGGCTGTGTGAGCTGAGTTGTTATCAGCTCTTCTGCTGGGTGGAATAAAATAAAAATGTAAAAATGTACATCATCCTAAATTGTAAAAAGTGTTTTCTTAATATGCTTCAATTTTGGGAAGTTGAGTGGAGTTTGTGGGCCCACGTGATAATACCAGGAGTCAAACCAGGATTGGTTTTTACATGAGGCAAATACATTTATCTTAGTACTTTTTTCCAATCCCCATGTGATTTTGAATTTTTCAGCCAAGGATGCTTAGGAATATAACAAAGACAACTCAGTTTTCCAATTTGATTTTGGCCTAATTTCAAGGTTATGATTAATATATTAACTTTAATTCATGCCAAGAGGAACTTAATGGATACAAAGCAGAATGTTATTGTCTAATATACTTAATTTATAAATTCCATGCATTTTTAATGCCACAGTTACTTTCTCAAAGACTTGTTGACAATTTGACAAATTTGCGGATTGATTTCTATTTTTCCTGCCAACAAAATGCTTTTCAGTATAATAACTGCTCACTTTCCTTCATATGTTAACCCACTCTGTTTGACTATCTGCAGTTATTATTCTAGGCATGAACACAGAATTATTTCTTTGAGTTTCATTTGTAAATATCCATAATTCAAGTGCATAATTTAAACAGTTTTCTTAAATATAGTGCCTTAAAGTAAAATAAATATAGTTAGTTATGATAAACTGTTTTTCTCCCCCAGATTTCAATGTCTTTTATAGACAGTTACCACTTAGGAATTTCTTAATAGTGTCAGCACAATTCTGTAATGAATGCTAAGTAATGAAGCCACCTATATTTAAATGTTAACACTATGCTATGAAATTTAATCTTAGAAAACTATTTTTTTATAATTTCAGTAAGATTACATATCAGTTTTTAATTGGTTTCTCTGCCATGCGTATTTGTAAAAATGTTTTCAAACCATTATTATTTGCAATTAAATTAAAATTAAGATATTTGCAATCAAGTTATGGTTCATAAATATTATATTCTAACTTTACTACTACTATTCTCCATTGGCAATATAGAGTCATGCTTTTTTTTTTTTTAGTTTTTTAGTGTCAGACACAGTAATGACTTGAGTTGCTAGTACTTTTTTTAAGCCCTGGGAAATATTAGATGTTGGGAAATAAAAAGCTTCCTACTTTTCTTTTTAAATACTATACAAATTTTAGTATTTTTCATTCTTTTTATTGTGTACAGAGAAAATATAAACAAAAACTTGTGTAATTTTGAGTTTCATGTGACAAGAATTAGGGGGTCATGAATAAGAAATGAACAATGTTTTCATTCAAGCAAAAGTAATAACTCAGTAGCTCCCTTTAATTTGACAAATCACTAAAAACTAAAGGGAATAAGTATAAAATGTTTTTTGAATTTAGTTCAAACTCCAATATTTAACTGATACCCTCAAATGAGATAGGGTCAGACTGACATTACTTTTAATAAGTTACTCTGAAAACTGATATTCATGTATTCATGGGTTCACTCTTTTGAATATTTTCTAAATCTCTAATAGCTAAATTATAGATTTCTCTGTTCTAATAGACTAAGAATTCTATATTCTCTTTGAAAGATGAGCTATTTCTGAGTATTTTATTAAATGTATTGGCCCACATTATTTAAAGTTTCCTATGTTTATGTGTCTATTTTAAAATTGTGTTACTCTCTGTAATATCATTTGGTTGAGTCAATAATATTAACTTGAAGTCAATAAGATGAATGTAGATGTTTTTTATTCACTAATTTTTTTTTTTTGCTTTTTGGGTCACACCCGGCAATGCTCAGGGGTTACTCCTGGCTCTGCACTCAGGAATCACTCCTGGTGGTGCTCGGGGACCATATGGGATGCCGGGATCGAACCTGGGCCGGCACAGGCAGGGCCTCGTGTAAGGCAAACGCCCCTACCCGCTGGGCTATCGCCTCCTGCCCTATCCACTAATGGTTTTAAAAAGGGAAAATTTGTGTCAATAAACTATGAGAATATTGAGAAGACTCTATATACAAAACAGTAATTTTGTAAGATTTTGATGGAATTTTTTATTTTAAGGATTATTTGTTGAAGGATTTGGCTTTATTTTTATTTTTTTTTTTAACATTTTATTATACCACCGTGAGATATACAATTACAAGTTGTTCACGCTTGGGGTTTTGGTCACACAGTGTTCCAGCACCCCGCCCCTACACCAGTGCCCCTCAACCACCACCCATGTCCCCAATTCCCTCCCTCCTCCCACATCCTGCCTAAATGGCAGGTTCTTTATCTCCTCTCTCTCCCTCTCTCTCTCCCTCCTTCTCCCACATATTGTGGGTTGCACTACGGTACACTTAGAAGCCATTATTTGCATTTTTTTGTCTGTATTTAATGCTCAGTTCTATGTTGGTATCAAACCTTTAGACATTTATTCACATATGTTCCCTTCTCTATCTAACCAAACCTCTGACTCCCACGTGCTTGTGGTAATTTCCACTTTTGGTAAGATCACCTGGTATATTTATGTCATGCAAATAAATGCAGTCATTCTATGTCTCTCTCTTTCCTTCTGACTAATTTCACACAACATGATTCTCTCCATGTCCATCCATTTATAGGAAAATTTCATAACTTCATTTTTTTCTGACAGCTGCATAGTATTCCATTGTGTAGATGTACCACAGTTTCTTTATCCAGTCATCAGTTCTCAGGCATACTGGTTGTTTCCAGGTTCTGGCTATTGTGAACAGTGCTGCTATGAAAATAAAAGTGCGGATTGTGTTTCCGCTGTGTATTTTTGGCTTTCCAGGGTATATTCCCAGGAGCTGTATGGCTGGGTCAAAGGGGAGCTCAATTTCTAGTCTTTGGAGGAATGTCCATATTGTTTTCCAGAAAGGTTGTACAAGTCGACATTCCCACCAACAGTGTATGGAGAGTCCCCTTTTCCCTGCTCCACGCCAGCACTTGTTGCTTTTACTCTTTTGAATATGGGCCAGTCTCTGTGGTGTGAGGTTATATCTCATTGTTGTTTTGATTTGCATCTCTCTGATGATTAGTGATGATGAGCATTTTTTTCATATGCCTTTTGGCCATTCGGATTTCTTCCTTGTCAAAGTTTCTGTTCATCTCTTCTCCCCCATTTTCTAATGGGGTTGGCTATTTTTTCTTATATAGCTGTACCAGTGCCTGATATATCCTGGATATTAACCCCTTATCAGATGGGTATTGGGTGAATATTCTTTCCCATTCTGTGGACTGTCTTTCTATCTTGGTCACTGTTTCTTTCGAGGTGCAGAAGCTCTTCAGTTTCCTGTAGTCCCATATATTTATATTTTCTTCTAGTTGCTTTGTTAATGGTGTTTCACCTTTGAAGAGTCCAAACTGGAGTAAGGGAAAGCCTCTTTAACAAGTGGTGCTGGGAAAACTGGACAGCTACATGAAAAAATTGAATTTGGACCTGTGTCTAACACCTTGCACAAAAATCAGATCCCGATGGATTAAAGATCTCAATATCAGACCTGATTCCAGGGGCCAGAGCGATAGCCCAGCGGGTAGGGGCGTTTGCCTTGCACGCAGCCGGCCTGTGCCAGCCTGGGTTCGATCCCCGGCATCCCATATGGTCCCCGAGCACTGCCAGGAGTAATTTCTGAGTGCAGAGCCAGGAGTAACCCCTTGAGCATCGCTGGGTGTGACCCAAAAAAGCAAAAAAACAAAAAAACAAGACAAAAAAAAAAAAAAACCAGACCTGATTCCATAAAGTACGTTGAAGAAAATATAAGAAAATCCCTCCACGACATTGAAGCTAAAGACATCTTCAATGGCTTTATTTTTTTATTTTAAAGACAGAATTATTATCCACAGTAGAGAAATCCTGCATTAATTTTTAGAGGATCTTATGGTGGAGTTAATCAAGCATTAATGCAATTAGAAATAATTTCCAATTCAGCATTCCACATAAAATTATAAATGCTGCATATTAGTAGATGACATTTTATATTTGGTTATTAATTTATTTTTATTCAAAAATTGAATTTATTTTTAAAAATCAATGTAAACTTAAATCAACCTATCTTTTTTTGTGCAGTAATGTAGGCATGAGTCTCCAATGCTAGTTGCATTCAGCCAACAGGTAGTTATTTAAAGTCATTCACTGAAAATGTTTCAGGAATGGCTGCTACTAATAGGGAAAAATAAAGAAGCTACATCAATTCTAAGTGGGGGATCAATGACTCAAATGATGCTGTAAAACACAAGGGGATAGAGTGCTGCTTTATATTGGGAAAAAATTCAGGATTATCTTGAACTCAAAGTAAAGTAGAATTTGATTTAGAGTTACTTTTATTGTGAGTGTCTCAGATAACTAGACAGTCTTTCGTACAGCAAAAGGTAAAGTACTTCAACTCTCTAGTTTTCATAAAAAGAATATGAATATCCATTTGTCCACTTCTTACAGTAAAACAAAGTCATCCTAGTTATATGATTTCTAAATCTCTCCTGTAATATCCTTTGATGTGAAAAACTTTTGCATAAAATATGATTTTCTTTCATTAAGCAGATGTTGCTCCTACTTGAGCTATGTAGTAATCAATCATGGTATCACATGAATATAAACCAGGAGAACATCCAAAATTGTATTGAAACTCTTCAAAATTAAGTGTACCTAAAAAGGTGACTGCTCTGTGACAGAAAAAAAAAAGACAGGAGGTGAAAAACTGGATATATAAAACTATATATTCTTTAATTTAGTATTTAGTCTCTTTCTATATGTGAAATAATTGAAATCGATTATTTATTTATTAGCAATTATTTATTTGGTAACATGATAACTATGTAACAATAATAATATAATATTTCATGTGATCCTGCACATATTGTGATAGTATGATAAAAACTGTTCTTGGTTGTTTCATAGAATCATTTGTTTCTCTTTGTTCTTTCTATTCAACTCTGGGAGTAAGAATGCAAGTTTCAACTTTGTTTGTACCTAACAAAAATAGTCTAATTCTGGAGCCAATGCTTGTATTCTGAATTTCTTTGTGCCTACTTTACAGCTGAAGTATGCTTATGACTGATAGTGGCAGACGTTTCCTTGAATGTGGCCGAGTTGCCAGATTCCCTGTTTAAAGTTTCCAAGTTATTTTCTGCACATTATTTCTGGATTTGTTATCAAGAGACAGTTTGTTCATCCTACATCTAACAGTTTAATAAGTATATTTTCCCTTCATTAAATTTATTCTCTCTTCCTTCATGAAATAGTGAGTTTTTATAATCTACAACAAAGTGTTGACCAAAACAAAAGTCAGGATATATATGTTTACCATGTCCAAGTTTCTGGAACTTTACCCTTCTTCTTCTCCAAAAATTTCAAAAGATTCTGTTGTATTAATAAAAGTTAAATCAGACTGGCCTGATACTTGTAGTTTATACTATGACACTCTCTTTCTGGAAAATACTTCCCTGTTGCATTCTATTGACTGGGATTGCACCAATATAGAAATTTAAGAACATGATGTTACATGATTGAAAAAGATGAGCCTAGAACATATCATCTGAGGAAATAAGTCTACACTGATTTTTCTTGTCAGGGTATGTTCCCAGACTCATAATATTTCTTGTCTTTAGTACTGACAAATTCATACCTAACCTCTTAGAACAATGTTATGGGAAA
This sequence comes from Cryptotis parvus, assembly GCA_021461705.1. Lineage (NCBI taxonomy): Eukaryota > Metazoa > Chordata > Mammalia > Eulipotyphla > Soricidae > Cryptotis > Cryptotis parvus. Next base: position 20,219 of record JAJIBD010039134.1, on the reverse strand, counting down.
ACTTCTGACCAGTAATGTTCATTTCTGTATTTCTCTCCTTTGCTAGAACCTGATCTTTTCTTTCTGTTAATGATTCTAAAACATGTTGCCTATTCTTACCTTTGAAAAACATTCTTAACATATATAAGGTGAAAGTGTTGCAAAAACTTCTTAGTACATTTTTTGCTTGGGTTGTTTTAGTGGGTGTGGGAAAGCACTGATTATGGAATCTTAAGGATCTTTCTGATGACAAGTAAACTGGCTGTGTGGGCAAGAAAATGCCATAATCTTAACTTTGATTCAATGATCCTGTCCCAATGCTTCTGCAAAATAGTAGGGCCTCTTCAGGGTGCTCCACGAACCATACAGTGCTTGGAGATAAAAGGGTCTCCCGCCCTTTGAAATTTTAACCTAACAATTAAACACTTAAAAATCACATTCATTAAATATTGTACGCATTTCAAATGTGCTTCATTATAAATCAGCAACTATATATGCTACATTAAATTGGTCACAAAAATGTTTTATTTTTGCCATAGAATTGATCCATTTTCTTCCATTGAACACCTATTCCCTTGACACTTTATAAACATTAGTAGGATATTGTAAGCAGAGAACCCCTCTAGGTCCATTCATATTATTACAAATGGAAAGATTTCATCTTCTTATATCTCAGTGATATTGCTTTGAATACACACACATATAACATATGTATACACTTATGTATATGTATATAGCTAGGTATATCCACATGGTAACCAAGCTCATTGAGGTTTGTAAATTCAAGATGCCGCTCTGTCTCAGGTTCATTGATTTAAAGAAAGTCTTTGATTCTGTTGAGACTGAAGCGGTCATTGAAGCCATAGCCAAACAGAGCATTCAAATCCAATACATCAAGATACTTCGTGAGCTGTACTATGGATTCACCACCAGGATCTCACCATTCTACAAGGAAGTAATCATTGATGTCAAAAGAGGGGGTTCAGCAAGGTGATACCATTTCACCAAAACTCTTCAGCTCTACCCTTGAGAACATCATGCAACAGTTAGAATGGGAAGGAATGAGAGTGAAGATAGATGGTCAGCAACTACACCACCTCTGCTTTCTGATGACATCATTCTAATAACACCAAACATTAGCCAGGTGGCACAAATACTGGCTGACTTTGACTGTTAATTTGGAAAAATAGATCTAGAGTTGACTCTCAACAAAACAATGTTCATGAAAAATGAACTAGTCCCAGATGCTCCATTCACTCTCAAGGAACAAACATCTCTGAATGCAGCAGTTATGTGTACCTAGGTCGAGAACTCAACACTGTGCTAGCTGAACCTAGCACCTGAGCTGCGCAGGAGGAAGAGAGTGGCCTTCAAGATTATTGAAGAAATAACTAAAAGGACAAAAACCTCCGGCTCCGGGCCCATCTCTTTGACCTACGGTTCTCCTTGCATTAACATACTCCTCAGAGACCTGGGCCCTATGAAAGCATGATGAGAACACTATTCGGGTCTTCCAAAGAGGAATCGAAAGAGCTATACTTAGGATACCATGCTTAACTCAAGTGAGAGAAGGAATCTGGAGTTCTGACCTCCATTGACAATCAAGAGTTAGGGACGCTGTCTTGTTTGCCAAGGTGTTGAAAATCATATGGGCTGGACATGTATGCGCCTTGGAGGTGACTGCTGCATTAGAGCTATTACTGACTGGATCCCACAGGATGTCAAAGATCACGTGGCAGCCCTCCTGCAAGATGGTCATACTTCTTTGTCAAGACCTTGAATGCAGGCTAGAGAGGAGGGAGTAATTTGGGTTATTGGTAGTGGGAAATGGGCTCTGGTGTGGGGATGGGTGCTGGAACACTGTATGACCGAAAACTGAATATGATCATCTTTGTAATTGTATATCTCATAGTCATATAATAAAATATTAAAAAAGACCTTGAATGATTTGAAGCTCTTCGTGTTCCTGAAGCAAGCAGGTGCCATTGGGCTACAATGACACATGACAGGAACAAATTTAAACGTTACTGGCGCCCGCTTGAGCAAATTTACTAATATTGGGAATAACGGGATGTCAAGTGATCAAGCAATCAAGTGATAGGCATATGTATATGTATATACATATACATATTTGAGTGACTACTTACATATATAAGTATATACATATGTACACATTTATGCATAGACATATATATTGACATATATGTATATATATGATTCTTCAGTTTAAATTTTATAATGAGTATTAAGTTTGTTTTCAACACTTGACTAGTGACAAATTTTAAGGTCTTGCCCATATTCTAGTATAAATACAACAATATCTAATCAACATAAATCAAAAAATACCTACAATGTATTTAGTTCTTATCTAGAAATTAGGAACATCATTAACTTTGAATTTAATATTCAGGGTCAAAGCGATAGTATAGTGGGTAACATATTGTAGTTGCATGTGGCTGACCCATGTTTGAATCCCAGCATCCCATATGGTTCCCCAAGCACTGCCAGGAGTAATTATTAAGTACACAGACAGAAGTAACACTTGGGCATCAATGGGTATAACCCAAGGAGCAAAAAAAAACCCCAATAAACAGGAATTCAAATATGAATCAACTATTTGAGAAATCTTGCGATTAAAAATATGAAGTCCACTGGTCAAAGAGTTAGTACAAGGCTTTGCATGCCATTGAAGCCAGTTAGATCTCTAGTACTGCATAAGGTTTTCGGAATACCTGCAGGGCTGATCTCTGAGCACAAAATGAGGAGTAAGGCCTGAGTCCCCAATTATTCCAGGATGTGGTACTGAAATATTATAATAAAATTTTTTTAAATTCCTAACCTAATTTTTTAAAAATATATAAATGTTGTACTGGAGAAATTGTTCAGGGATATGGGGTGAATACCTTTATATACAAAGCTAGAAGTTTGGTGGAGTTTCTCTCTCCAGTATCAGACAGCACTTCCTTTCCCAGTTCCTGGTCATAGTAAATCTCAGACTAGCTAGCCTCTACGGACAAGAATGCCCATGAGTATTGAGTGAGTATTGCGTATTGCTTGGGATTCTTTCTCTCTCTCTCTCTCTCTCTCTCTCTCTCTCTCTCTCTCTCTCTCTCTCTACGCTTACTCCCTGTCCCCCTCTTTATGGTTTTGTATTGTAAAACAGAAGTACTATCTGGGGAAAAATAAATCTATTTATCAACATTGTGACTTTAATTAAATATATTACCCAGTTAGTTCCCCATTATGTTTACATAGCTCTATGCTATGCAGTGTTTCCAGGACTGAGATTATTTTTGATATAGCTACCACATTGTTTGTATTTCTCTCATTCTCACTGGATCACATGATTGCACACAACTGAGCATACAGGTCTATCTGAAGAAAGCCACATAATACTGAATGCTTCCAATTCCAGATTCCCAAGTCTTTTAGCTTCATCTGGACCATGAATTCAAAAATAAATAGATGCACTGAAATTATAATTTTAAGTGAGTGAAATGTGTATATTATTTTTCCCTTTCAGTGCAGAATTATTAAAACTGCAAACATCATGAAATAGTGCCAGAACTTTGGATGGAATGTCAGAAGAAAATCTCTGGCTCTTTCATTAAAAGCTATTTAGGCAGTTTGTCCTTAATATCCTAAATCTCAGTTTCTTCATTTGTAACTCAATGAGGGGCTTAAGCCAGATGGTGTCCAACACTAATATATTTAATTATCAATAAGCAATTTAGGTCTTAGCATAAGCATTAAAAGAGTCCCCAGCAGTAATTATAAAATGCAATTATGGAAGATGCTGCAATTACATGATATTTGCAGGGAAAACAATTTGCATCAATTAGGGTCATTGATAGCAATAATTACAATTGCATTATGTAAATTTGTCTTTATATATTTTGAGACTTTATTATCACTTGCCTCTACATTTAAAATAAATACTTTCTTATAGCAAATTTAAATTGCTCTACAAGGACTTTACTCCCTTTTGTCTAAAAAAAAGTTGGCCTTCAAATTTATATTAATGTTTGGTACAATCATGGTTGCCCAAAAAATGTATCTTTTGCATTTATCTTCAAAATTTCTATAGTTACATATATTATAAAAAATTACCAAGTTTATTAAAGAAAAATTCAAAGCCATATTTAATAAGTTTATGTTCTATATAGTTTAAATTGTTTAAAATTTTATGAATATAGTTGAATAAATATCTATTATCCATTTCTTTATATTTATTCTACAGGTTCCATCATGCTTTTTTATTCCTCTTTGTGTTTTCTTTTATGCTACTAATAACTTTACCATTGCATTTCCCACAACTAATTAATTGAACTTGACAATCTTTTTTATATGTATCCAGTACTTAAAATTTTTCTTTTCATGGTTAATTTAGACATCATAATTTACATACTTAATTTTCTAAGACTAAAGATAATCATTATATTTTTCTTCTCACTTAGAAGAAATTTTGACTGCATTAAATACATCTAGTCTCCTTGGACCAGAAATCCTTTTAAATTCTGTCTTTTTGGTTCTTAAGTTGTAAGGTTCATAAAATTAATGTTAGAATAGATCTATGTGTCTTTACACTTCTTTAAACTTTGTGTCCTTTTTCTAGAATGTTATTCATCCTTCTGGTCACCTTCTTTCCATGAAATTAAATTCTAGTGATCAGCTGATGGGATATTCTGACAGATTTTTCTAAAAATTTGTTTATTTCATCTTCTCATTACTTTCTTAAGTGTTTCTTAAAACAAATTCCACAGATTGGAGAGGGAGCAATATTACTGCTTGTAGGGCACTTTCCTCACATGTGACCAACCTAGTTTTGATCCTTGGCATGCTCTAGGTCCTCTGACCTTGACAGCAGTTGTCCCTGAGTGCAAGACAGCACCAAGAGCAAAACAATTTTTTTTTATAAAACTCAAGTAGCATAAGTTGTTTCATAAATTTGGGAGATGGAAGTCTCAAACCCATTTCTACAGGCTATTTTCTCCCAAGGACTTTGAAGAATCAAGAGTTGCAAGCCTCTCTCTATTTGGTGTCACTCACTGTTCTCTGAACGTGAGACTTGATTGTATGTCATACAAGCTGGTGTGGATTGGGATAAATCTGCTTGATTATAATAAAAAATAAGATTTCTTTGTGAAGAGTGCAGGTAACTTATTCTCAAATCATATGCAATGTATTTGTGAACATTAAATGTGTTTCTAATGCTTATTTAATAAAACAATCATTTACTTTCTTTTGAGGAGAAATTTTTTTGGTTGGCAGATTTATTAATGTCCCCACCACTAAATACATGTTCAAATTTTTTACCCTTTTCTTATACTGGTTAACTTCCCTTAATCTCCTATTCTTTTGTGCTGCAGAACATTTTGTTAGAACATTTCTCATACACGTTTGAATTAAGCTGTATTTTTTGGCTAATTTTAATCGTACCTAAAGCTGCTATTCAATATTTTTATATTTTAGTTAGTCCCTACCTTAAGTTTGGTGACCTGTAGTAACCAAAATTGGTTTGTGCCATTAGTTATGTTTTTGTTTGGATAAATTTAATTGCCTTTTAATCGTTTATTCATGGTGGGGTGGTGTGGGTAGGGGGCTCAAGGAAAGAACTAGAGGACCAGGGCCATTGTAGTATTTGGACCAATCAGGTCAAATGCATCATAAACAGGCTAGTGAGCAGAGCTCCTTGAGTTTGTAATGCTCTGGGACGCCACAGCTGGCGGTGCTCTGTAGTTCATGTGGTGCCAGGGATAGAAACTAGATTCTTGTGTATTCAGGGCACTGATCCTTTATCCCTGGGATCTCTCCTCTATACTTTTTTATTTATAAAGTAACCAAAATGATCTTTATATCTTCCATATTATATTTCTGTTGGTTCCAGCATAAAGTATCATTATCCTTAAAGCTCGATTGCCTTAATTCTATAATCATTTGTCAACTCAATTATCTTATTACTTAGAAATTTCAAAATTTTACATACAAGTTTTCATTTCATTTTTTAAATAATAGTTTTGATAATTCACTGAGAATGGCAGTAAGTGTTTCAAGAGATTTTCTTATCATGAAACTATGCTTGTAAGGTGAGACATTAGATTCACCGCTATGTTTTTTTTTAACTTCTTAGTATTAGTAATTTCAGCCTTCTGTTAGAGATGCTGACTGCCATAAACTTACACTTCACAATGTTTCTGAGTCAACAATCTGAAAAGCCCTTATCTGAATTACTCTAGGTTATTATCTTTAACAAGCGTGCAGTCAAGGTGCTTTCTGGACTTGAACTACCTAAAGTTTTGAGTGGAGATGGAATTTAGCTTCCAAGAATACTCATTCAATTGACTGTGATGAAAAAGAATTTATTTAATACAGTTGTGCCTCTTCACAAAGTTAATCTCAGAGAATTTTTCAGATTTTTTAGATTGACCAATCTAAGAAAGAATAAAATATGACAAGTATTTTATTAAGATTTTAATAACACACTATCATTTCTACTTTAAAAAGAAGTTGTTAAGTCTAGGATGGGGAGATTCATTCCATATCTTAATAAGAAATAACAAATAATTTATATGCATTTTTACAAAGGTTAAAAATACAGTTGAGATCTTTCATGATCAGTTGTTCATTTTCAGTACTCTATACAAGTTTTCTGCCTAGCATTTAAGTGAGAAGGGAAGTTGAAATTAACTTAACTCTTATTTACATATATTCTGAAAGTGTTCTGTTCTGATCACTAATAGATACTCTCTTAGAACTTGGATTTAAATTCACTATATTCAACTTTTCTAGAGGTGCAGTTAAAGTGCATTTTTTTCACTAGTTTGGAAAATATTTTTTAGTAAAAAACATGCCAAACTTATTTTTTCATGTATTCATTGAATTGTGTTTATCTTATATGTTATATCTGATTAGCTCTTGTATGTTTATGAAATGATTTTGTGTTTTTATTGTTCATAGTTTTAACTTTGTTTTTATTTTACACACAAAGAGAACAAAATTTAATGAAGAGGCATAGAGAATCCAGATGTGAATAAGTAGCTCTGTAAATTCACTTTCCATAAGAGAAATAAGTAAACTTGCAGACAGAAATTAAAGTCAGGTTTATAGAATGCTGAAAATTAATCAAAGTACTCATAAATAAGAATTAATTTATTTATACACACACACAAAGCATCACTGAATCTCAGGTAAAAGCAGAACCATATTTTTAAACTTGACTAGTACATATATCCTTCTCCCAGATTATATGTGACATCTTTCATGTTCTCCTCTCTAATGGATTTTTATTAACTTCTTTTTCCTGATAAACTTTATGCACATACATATTCATACCTTAGTAATTATTTTTCTGAATAATTGCTAATGATATTAAATTTCTAATTTTAGTTTTCTTGTTACTTGCTAGCTGATAGATACATTATTGATTTTTGTGTTGATATTTTATTCTGAAAAATTAAGCATGAATTAGTTCTTAAGTGTTTGTATTGATCCTGTTTATTTGAATGTTTACAATACGACATCAACGAATAAGGATAATGATATTCCTTTTTTTTTTTTTTTTTGGGTCACACCCGGCAATGCCCAGGGGTTACTCGTAGCTCTGCACTCAGGAATTACTCCTGGTGGTACTCGGGAGGGGACCATATGGGATGCCAGGGATAGAACCCGGCTGGCACAGGCCGGCCGTGCAAAGGCAAACACCCTAAATTTTTTTCTTTACATTGGTAGTCACAAACAATCATAATACTTATGTAAGCAATTTGAATATATATTTGACTATAAGAATGAAGGAAACATGGTGGTATTAGAAAATTAAAATGAATAATTATTTGCTTTTAGTCCCAACATCTTCAATAGGTTCAGGACCCCATCCTATCACTGCTTTTTCAACCAGTATGGCAGTTCCATGTAAGGGCACAAGGATGCCATGGTGCCCTAGCCTGGAGATGTGAGGGATTGCCACAGTCACTGTAGCAATGTTGAGGGAATTATATGGTCATCCTGGCGTGTTCAGGAGCCACCAGGATCACATCTGGTATTGCATTTGGATTTGAGAGGATGCCCATGGGGATACTTGGGAAATCATGAGATTCCACATAGTGAACTTATGTCAGCTGCTTGCAAGACATAAGCCTTAATGAACATACTAACTCTCAAGTCCCTGATAAAGTGGTTTTAAATTCAGCATAAAATAATGATTTAGAAAGAGCTGCCATTTTCATGGTTTGGAGGTCTTATTAAATTAAATTGCACAATTGACAAAGATGCACATATATCTTTCCAAGCTAGCAGTTTTGGTTTCTTAGGAAGGAATCTTAGAATAGGAATTATGATATCATAAGTAGTTTCTTTGTGGGAATCATGTGTACTATTTGCCATAGAGTCTGAATCCATTCACCTTTTTACCAGTAGTTTATGAGGGCTTCTTTTTACTTATATAACATGTGTGCCTGTAATTTCTTATTTTTATAGGCCATTCTCTCTGATGAAAAGTGATCTTTTTTACTTTCATGTCTTTAATAATCAGTGATACTGGGCATTTATTCATGTGCTTATTGGCTACCTATATTCTTTGCATTATTTGGAGAAGTGTTAGTTCAATTCTCTCCATTTTGTAGTGACCTTTATTAGTTGACAGCTATTGAGAGCTATAACATACCCTTATGAGAGTATGTTATGCAGAAACATTTATCTATGTATAGGCTTTTAGATTTTTAGTGATGTTCTCTACAGTAGGAAGAAGGGAAAGATGCACTTTAGCTTTACATAATCCCGTTTGTTTAATTTATTCATGTTGTCCTTGAAATTAAGTTGAGTTTTTGAAAATACCACTGATGCCAGTATCATGGCAATATAAATTACATCATTATCAAGTAAAGCTTTATCTATACACTCTTAAATATATTTCTTTTATGGATTTAAATGAAACTTGTTACTTAAGAATTTACTGATATGGGACCAGAGCGATAGTGCAGAACGGGTGTTTGCCTTGCACACATGCAACCTAGGTTCAATTCCCAGCATCCCATATGGTCTTCTGACCACTGCCAGGAGTAGTTGCTGACAACAGAGGCAAGAACAATCCCTAGGCATTGCTAAGTATGACTCTAAAAGCCAAAAAGTATAAGATAAAATACTGATAAATTAATTAGAATTTTTTGTGTACATGGGGTGCATTTTATGTAAATTTATATCAGTTATTAAATGAACAGTCCAAAGATAAAATAACATTCATAATAAAATAGCATCATTTAAAACATGACATATATTTAACTTCTGTGTTCTATGTGGAATTGTACTTTAAGTATGAAAAAATGTCCATAAGGCTTATAAGAACTCTAATCTATTTCATCTAATAAAGGTTTTATTGATCTTAGAAGTGTCATATTACAAGTGTTAAAATGTTAGTCTATGTAAGTAAAGAGGGTCTACGTTTAAAGATTTTTCTCTATTTTATAGGAACTGATTGTCTTATTGTTTGTTTGAGGGCATACCTTGAGTTATTTTGGAATTATTCCTGGCGATATCCTAGGATCATCTTGCAGTACCATGGATTGCATCTGATTATCCCACATACAAAGCATGCACAGTAACCCCTTGAACATTTATTTTATGTAATTATATTTAATCCATAACTCATGCATTTAAATAGGAAAGTCACAGTGCATTACTTACAAACCATTCTGAGGAAAGGAACTCAAGTAACTTCTATGTACTTAACTACAAGTTAAGGTAATGCTGTCAGTTTTTACCACACACAGTTTAAAGACTTGAAATTTTGCATGGAAAAAACCATATCCTATGGAAGAGTAGCAATGTTTAAGTTAATCACAGTAGTCGCCTCTTTTGCATGAGAAAGATTATAGTCATCTGTTATGACACAGAACATTAGTGCACTGATTCAGAAGAAATACAGAAGAAATCCAATGATGCCTCTCAAATTTCAATAATTATATAAAAACCAATGATGTATAAATGATGAGAAATAAAATTAACAAAATTTATCACCTTCTTCAGGTCTAAATGCAATTTAACTCATAAGTACTTAGGTCTTGCTATTAATGCAAAACCTTGGTACAATACAATGTCTAAATTGGTATTGAGTTAACCAACATAAAAGAATAACCTGGTGTGGATACATATTACGCCCAGGTTGTGCAACTGGCCAGGAACCAGAATTTGACAAAAATAAAGAAAGTAAGTGAAAGCAAGTGAAGGCTTTTCATAATGATGTCAGTGGGATGTGTGAAGAGCCAGGCAGGTATAGAGACAGTACACTGCTTTCCTTCACCCCAGACCCCAAGACTCAAGGGCTCTGGAAGTGTGTGTGTGTGTGTGTGTGTGTGTGTGTGTGTGGGGTGGTGGTGGGGGTTGGGGGGGTTGCAGTTAGGACTGCTAAGAGTTTTCCATGAAGATGTAGACAATGAAGATGCTAAGAACCTACAAACAGTGCTCAAACTGCCCCTGAGATCCTCTTAATCTGGTCCCTATCCCAGGGACTTGGGAGGAACTGTGACCGCAGTCGGGAGAGAGGAATTTCTCTTTTCAGGAAAAGAGAGGCCAGCCCTGACTTCCTCCTAGCTTTCCAGATTTGTTCACCCTCATTTTTTGGAAAATAATCTTCAGGAAGGAGCCAGGCCAGAGAGATATCCCAAAAGGCTGAGATGAAGTTTGACATGGGAGCTGACCCGTGGACCTATGGAATAGAATTGAGTATCCTGACACCCAACCTCAAACACACGATCATTTAATCTTTTGATAAAGGTGAGCAAAAAAAAGGGGTAAGGGAAAGCCTCTTCAATAAGTGGTGTTGGGAAAACTGGGCAGCAACATGTAAAAAAATAGAATTTGGACCTGTGTCTCAACCACAAAGCACAAAAATCAGATCAAAGTGGATTAAAGATCTCAATATCAGACTTGAATCCAGAATATGGGTTCAATCTAAATTTCTTGAGAAGATAATGGTGAAGTAAATAAATTCAAATTTTTATTTATGGCACCGTAGCAATAGTCTAAAGGGTAGGGCTTTTGCCTTGCACTCCCCTGACCCAGGTTTGATCCCCTGCTTCCCCTATGGTCTCCTGAGCACTGCCAGGAGTAATTCCTGAGTGCAGAGGCAAGACTAACCCCTGAACATCACCAGGTTTGATCCCACCAGAATATTTAGGAACTATGGGAGGAGAAAGAGAAAGAAGAGAGAATTTCCATAAAGTAAAATGCAGTGTTTGCTATTTTGGGGGATGGGGATAGGGGCCAGGGGGCACACTGGAAACAATGCGCTGGGGTTACTCCTGGTTTAGCACTCAGAAATTGCTCCAGGGTAAGTTGGTTTAGGAAACTTACCACCTTGTGGTTTTTAATGCAGTTAACAGTTGCTAGGTAGCTGTCAAGGGCAGAGTACTTTAAACTTTCATTGGTCTTCTTTCATATTCTTTCTATGACCTTTGTTCACAGCTGAAAATTTCTTTTATCTTAAGACTGTCTAACCTTCTCTGAGCTGACTCTATAGCTCATCAGTCTTTATCAAGACTCAGATACCATCATTCTGTCATTTCAAGGCAAGTCCAATTTTCTGTGCTTGTGAAAATGAGTGAGGAAATAACTGCTTTTATAGATCTAAATAACTTCTCTTATACATATTCTCTTATATTTTTTGAGAAAATGAGTGAGAAAATCACTTGTCTTCCAGATCATACTTTGTTTTATTACTACACAAAACTTATTGACAAAGTTTCCATAATGACCTCCCAGCCTCAGTAACACATAATTAAGGAAACGAAATATTAGATGATGCACATGTTGTATGTCCTGATTTCCTCATGACTCAATGAGATACTTATAGCTCAGTTATGAGTTTCTCAAAATTAGAGACACAGAAGAGAAGTAGGAAAGTAATTTATTTCATCACCATGGGCCATGACATATCTCAGGGTCATGAAACTCTCACTCTTCTACAAATGAGTCAATAAATGAGGTTCCTAGGGGCCGGAGCGATAGCCCAACCGGTAGGGTGTTTGCCTTGCACGTGGCCAGCCTGTGCCGGCCTGGGTTCGATCCCCGGCATCCCATATGGTCCCCCGAGCACCGCCAGGAGTAATTCCTGAGTGCAGAGCCAGGAGTAGCCCCTGAGCATTGCTGGGTGTGACCCAAAAAGCAAAAAAAAAATGAGGTTCCATTTATACTCTAAAATACATTCCAAAGTGTCAATTAAGATCACTCAAGATTAACTATTATTTTAGTAACGTTTTAAACAAAATGTATTTATAGATTCAAATCAATGAAGCTTCTCTCCAATTGCAGCCACACCTCTAATAAGAGGAAATTGTTTCTATTTGTCTCAGCACAAGTGGTTGTGAATCTGATGGTCTGTTAGACTTTCAACCCGGAACCTCAGAGGGATTTACACAGATAACACAGATGTGTTCTGTTTAGTTCTTATTGTCTAACTCCCACAAATATTTGATCCTTCCTTAGTCCAACAGAGTGTGGGTGATGTTTTTATAAACAATAGAGTATTATAGCAGATTATAACAAATTATTTAGTACATAATAATATGAAGATATGTAGACATTATTCCTACTGCTGAGCTATTTCTTATACTGACTGTTTCAGTATATAATTAATCATTTATATCTGTATTTTCAACTCTTTGATATACAAAGTAGTTGGGGGACTTCATGGAAGAAATATTGGGATAGAATAGTCTTGGTGTTCTGACATGTTATAAATTGGCCAAAGTTTATAACAATCAAGCAGCCTATTTCAAATAAAGACATCCTTATTTTTATTATCCTGGGAATATAGTACCCAATCAATAAATTTGAATAGATAGTATGACTGTTTCCAGATGACTAACAATCTTTTTCCAATACATCACTATTCTACTGCTAAATTTCTTTAAAATAAAATTACAATTTCAAAAACTAATATATAGACTTAAAATTGTACAGCTGCACTTGAAATTTAGGAATCTTTTTTATTGTTTGTATTTAAATTAGTACCAGATCTCCTGATGTGTGAATTTTATACTATTTTGTCCCCTTCCTCCTAAATTTAGTACTGTTGGACACCACTCTAGAATGTACATATGTCCCTTATTTAATGATATTCATATTTAAGATATGTGTAAGCAATGCAGTGACAATAAAATAAATAGCTCATAATTTTGAAATTTTTCTCTTATAAGACTCAAAGTGCCAGATATTAAATATATTTCCTTTTATGAGTATAAAATATTTCTAGTAAGATCTTTTTTATAATTCATCTGTCTATTTAAGAATTTGCAGTACCACAGCCTTGTGTTAAGCTGACATTTACTTCTATGTGTTCCAAAGGAACAAATTTGTTAATCAGATTAATAGTACACATTAAAGTGGAGGTCTTTCAAACCACTTAAGTATTTTAAAGCTTTTATAGTACTTTTGAAGTTCTCATTTGCTGTCAAATAATTGAAATGCTATTCTTAAGTAGTTCTTATCTAAGCAGTAAAACTATTCCCCTAAGGGATTCTATTAAGTAGCAATTCTTGCCAGCATGTACAGTGTAAAAGTAATAGTCTTAGATTAACACATTCTTTGAAAACTACATTTCAATGTTTATACAAATTCAAAAATATTTTTATTCATTTTAATTCAGATTTAATTCTAATAAGGTATTCAAAATTATAATATCAATACACTTATTAGTTGTGTTTTGAAAAATGTTTAGTTTGAGTGGATCTGATATATTTTATCTTAATTTTTTAACTGACTATATTAGGGAACAAAATACTTATGCATTGAAGTACATTTAAATATTTAAATAATTTTGTCAGATTCTTTAGTCTCAGGACTAACAGTTAGTAACAGAATTCTATTTATTTCCCCCATGTAAAGTTGCATTAACTAAGAATTGTTACTGTGAATTGGAAGCAACTAAACTACACCATAGAAATAAGAAATGAGAAAACACCACTAATAATAAAATTATAATATATACCTTAATATTTTCAAATAATTTCATCAATTGCTTGTTAAATATTATTTTAAAAAAGTGAATCACTATCACTATCACTATCTTCCCATTAATCATCAATTTGCTAGAGCGGGCATCAGTAATATCTCCATATGTCCTGTCTCATGCTAGTAGAACCCAAAGGCATCCGCTTGCTCCAGGAACATAGAGAGCCTCAAACCATTATATTAGGTCAGGGAAATGGCCTAATATAAATGTTACCGGTATTTGGCATATAAAATACTACACGAGCAGCTTGCCAGGCTTGCTGTGCGGGTGGCATACTGTTGTAGTCACCTCTAAATAAAGCATTTATTGATGAGCCACGCTGCCACTAGCTGCCGCGAGACCGGACTGTGATAGTCTGGTCTGCTGGGTGGAGTTGTGACGAGAGGTAAGTCGGGATGTGGAAAATGGCGGGTCCCATGGAGTAGTGGAGGGTGGTCTGGCTTGTTGTGAGGCTCTGCTGAGGTGGCAGGCCAGCGCTAGAACCCACCATGCTTCCCGGCGCCTAAAGATCAGCTGGGCACAGGGGAGAGCAAGGAGCAGCTCTGCCCCATGTCTGAGAGTCTCCGGTTCAGCATACCTGTGCCAGATTGAAAAAGTGAATAGATAAGCTAAATAAGCAGTCATATAAATGCATTTGATTAAATTATAGAAATTGAAGAATGAGTTGGATGGTGAAGAAAGTGTTTAGATTCTAGCACAAAGTATGTAAAGATCTGTTCTAGAATATTACTACTAACTTTATAGAGGGACTTATCAATCATTCAGGATCTGATATGGAAAATCAATCTTTCCCTCAATAATTCTTAGATAATATGACCATTTAAACAAATCCTTTGAAGTTATATTTTTCATGTTAATAGCTTGAAATTTATAGACTATCAATAGCAATTATACAATGATTTTAAGAAATTCGTCACAAATTATTCTGAAATCAGATCTAGAAGGTTTTAACAAACTTTAATAGGAAAGCATATTTTAAATATTAATTTGTCTGTTAAATATTAATTATCATCTTCCCACTGGAAATAGCATGGAATAAATAAACTTGTTTAAATCCTACTTAGTTTGTATACTTAAAAGGCATCATAATATAGCAAACTGTGACTTTTTGGTATATATCTACATAGCTTTAATATTGGGGTCATAAAAACAATGTGATTTCATTAACTCTACAAGGTGATGTTAATAGCAAAAGTTAAGACACAGTTGAAAGTCTTCTAACTTCTAGTACGGTACCCTTTTTAGTGTCTTTTTAAGTAAAATTAGACTCCTGTTAAGGCTGTAAGATAATGATTTATCTGGTAAGTTGAAATGGGGAGGGGAGTAAAGAATGGAAAAACAGAATAGATTCCTTTTAATGGAGGGAATCAATGCAACTCTCACAGATACAGCCCTTATAGGTAGAATCAGAGTTAAGTCAGCTAAATAGGATTTTGGAAGTCCTTTGAACAAAGTAATTCACTGAAAGGCATCAAAATTCAAAGAAAGATGATTTTTAAAAAGCATTGACACAGTATTTAGTATTTAGTAAGACTATTACATGTGTAAGAACAAATTGTAATTGGAGTCTTTCAAGTTTAGAATTGGTCTGAAATACAGAACTATAGCAATTTTAGACAATTATTAAATAAAAATAAGAAAGTTTTCTAACATTTGCAATGATTATTTATCACAATGGATTTTTGTAACTGCATAGAATGAACACAATATATTACAGTGTTATAAGTTAGTAACTTATTATGTTTCCGTGATTTGGGGTTTCTTCTGTGAAATAAAATCCACAAATATTTCTTATATAAACATTCCAGAAACATTTTCAGCAAAAAGCACATACTGTTTGACACACACCAATGAAGCAAACTTTATTTAGTTTTTAATATATGACTTAAATGGTTTTGTATATCCTTGGAATTCTAATACCTAGCCTCTATTTTATATTTAATTTTAATAAATTAAAATGTCTATAAAATGAAGATGTCTATTAAAATGAATATAAGGGTCTGAAAATTTCAATGTAGTTGTTGAAGAATGGAATCAAGCAATAAGTCCCTATCATTTGGATACTAGAAGATAAAAATTAATTACTAAATATAAATTCAATATTTTGAAAATTAATATTTTAGAGCTATTCATATTATAAAGAAATTACTATAAGTGAGTGAGCCAGCAAGGAACTCTCAGATCTGGTAGGCTATAGAACCATGTATATTTTTCTCTCAGTGGAAATAACTCATATTTCTTAATGCTTAATTATATAGCTTATAATTGTATGAATCTGGATTCATACGACTTCCTGAACTGGATTATAGCTATATAATATAATATCACTGTATCACTCTCACTGTCTTCCTGTACATCATTGATTTGCTCTAGTGGGCACCAGTAATATCTTCATATGCCCTGTCTCATGCTAGTAGAGCTCAAAGGCATCTGCTTGCCCCAGGAACATAAAGAGCCTCAAACCATTCCATCAGGTCATAGGAATGAGGTCTATGATTGTTACTGGTATTTGGCATATCAAATATGACATGGGTATAATTAAATTATATAATATATTATATCATATAATTATATAGTCTATTATAATATAATTATATAATATATGATATTATATAGCTATAATCCAGTACAGGAAGTTGTATGAATCCAGAAATTGGCACATAACACAATGAGGATATTGCGATGAATCTCTACCAGCAATATTCCTGTTAATTCTTTCTGAATAAAGTAAAATAAAGAAGCCAGGATTCCAAAAGTATATGTATTCAACTGAGAATGTAGATATATATATTTGAAGCCAAGATTTGAATAAGTATACATATTTAACTGAGAAAAACACATATGCTGATGGAGAATCATTGCCTACCAGGATACATTTTCTACCCTTCACCTAGAATCTGTCATTAAGGCAAATGTGTGACTTTTAGATAACCTTTGTCTTTGAGGAATTTATGCACTAGCATTTATGCTATCTATGCTTTGAGCATGTTCCTGTTATTTTGCCACACCTGACTTCTCAGTACTTATTCCTGTTTTTGTGCACAAAAGTCTCTCCTAGCAGTCTTAGGACACCATGTACGGTCCTAGAAAATGTAGGACCAAATTGGTATCAGCCGTCACTTCACCTCTGTTCTATCTCTCTGGCCTCAAATATTACTCCTGTACATTTCTGTATACGCAGCTATGAAATCTCTCTATGTCCACCTTACTATTTTTCTTCTGTCTTGAATATATATATGCACTTCATGGCCATATACTTAGTGTTATGTGTCCAAACTGACTTGGTATTCTAATGGTTGATGAAAATGTTTTAACCTAATGATTAAATTTTTATTTATTTATTTTATTTCTTTTTGCCTTTTTGGATCACACTGGGCAATGCTGAGGGGTTTCTCCTGGCTCTGCGTTCAGGAACTAATCCTGGCGGTGCTTGGGGGACCATATGGGATGCCGCTGCACTGGCCGGGCATGGGCTGGCCACTGCAAGGCAAACGCCCTGGCCACTGGACTATCGCTCCAGCCCCTAAAGATTAAAATTTTAAAAAGGGGTTAAAGTAATGGAAATTGGTGCCATTGATGGTGGGAAACATACACTGGAGGAAGAATGGCTGTTGGAACATAATATAACTGAAACCCAAACATGAAAATCTTTGTAACTGTTTATCTCATGGTGATGAAAAAAAAGAAGAAAGAAAGAAAGAAAGAAAGAAAGAGAAGGAAGGAAGGAAGGAAGGAAGGAAGGAAGGAAGGAAGGAAGGAAGGAAGGAAGGAAGGAAGGAAGGAAGGAAGGAAGGAAGGAAGGAAGGAAGGAAGGAAGGAAGGAAGGAAGGAAGGAAGGAAGGAAGGAAGGAAGGAAGGAAGGAAGGAAGGAAAGAAGGAAGGAAAGAAAGAAGGAAAGAAAGAAAGAAAGAAGGAAAGAAAGAAAGAAAGAAAGAAAGAAAGAAAGAAAGAAAGAAAGAAAGAAAGAAAGAAAGAAAGAAAGAAAGAAAGAAAGAAAGAAAGAAAGAAAGAAAGAAAGAAAGAAAGAAAGAAAGAAAGAAAGAAAGAAAGAAAGAAAGAAAGAAAGAAGGAAGGAAGGAAGGAAGGAAGGAAGGAAAGAAAGGAAGGAAAGAAAGAGAGAAAGAAAGAAGGAAAGAAAGAAAGAAAGAAAGAAAGAAAGAAAGAAAGAAAGAAAGAAAGAAAGAAAGAAAGAAAGAAAGAAAGAAAAAAGAAAGAAAGAAAGAAAGAAAGAAAGAAAGAAAGAAAGAAAGAAAGAAAGAAAGAGAAAAAGAAAGGAAGGAAGGAAGGAAAAGAAAGAAAATGAAAGGGGGGGGGGGGGGGAAAAGGAAAAGGAAAAAGAAAGAATGAAAGGAAGGAAGGAAGATAGGGAAGGAAGGAAAGAAGGAAGGAGGATGGAAGGATGGAAGGAAGGAAGATAGGAAGGAAAGAAGGAAGGAGGGAGGGATGGAAGGAAGGAAGGAAGGAAGGAAGGAAGGAAGGAAGGGGAAGGAAGGAAGGAAGGAAGGGAAGGAAGGAAGGAAGGAAGGAAGGAAGGAAGGAAGGAAGGAAGACAGTTTTATCTGTTAAATCATCACCGAATAACAGAACACCTACTCCTGATTTCTGTATATCTGAGTGCCTAAGGAACGGTGTGGAATTGAATAATCTAAGACAACCTCCTCTGCCTTCACTGCTGGGTAAACACATGAAGTCAGGATGCTGATATGCTGAAATTCATCTTCAAATGCAAGTGAACATTTGCTGACATGTCAGGTTTCTCTATTTAAGAGTGTGCCATTTTATTCAAAAGCCTACTTAGGAGCTTGTCATATGTTTGGAATATTGATTAGAGAAGTGGAATTGATCTTGAAATGAGAAAAAACTTCAGAGTTTTTGACCTTAAAGGAACAAATTGCTAAACATAAATTACAGCAATCCAAAAATCATAGGTGGAGTGAAAATTTGGACTAAATGACCCTGATGGAATTACAGCTTTTTAGGAAGAAAAAAAAAAAAAAGGGTGAGCTTTATACATTCAAATGGTATTGGCAACATTTAATTGTAGGAAAGAAATACTGCATAGAGAAAGAACAAGAAGATAATCCTGTGACAAACCTGCTCCACTGCAACAGTCTTAGAGTCTGTGGCTTGCATTCCATCTATCATTACAGCACCATGACCAAACCCTGTGCATATGAAGTAGAGTCATTTCCTGCCATATGTATTGTTTCAGTATAAGACAGACACTATAGTTAAAGAGCCCTACTATAACTATCTGTCACTATTTCTAGCTCACTTGAACAAGGCCCCGAAATTTATGTAATTTCACTATAGGGGAGAAAAGGAAAAGAGGCTTCATCTCCAATGCAAGCAAAATATTAGCCTAAATGTCACAAGTTATGATTTGTTTGAATTTGGAAAAAAAAGTAAGCAAATCTAAATTATATGTTGTTGTGCAATCAAAGGAAAACTTGGGTAACTACCATTGTTTTATATTGCCCTACCATGAAAAAGGTGCTTTTCAGTATTTGAAATCAATTTTGTATAACTATCTTTCCAAAGATTTTCTATATCTCTATTTTCCTTAATTACTTGCTTACCTGACTGACTCCTCATATATCAAAGATTGGATAAGCAATGATGCTGGTAAATTCTTCCTCGTTTGCCATAAAAAATATCAGGCATCAATTCCCGGCGGTACAATTACTTTATGAATTAGTAAGTTATAAAATTTCTTATATTTTATATTAATGGAATCTTTAAGATACACTTTCATTTTCTTCTGCATGCATTTTAATATGAAATGATTCAAAATCATTTGCATTTTTTTTTTTCTATTAATAATAACTATTTCATATTTTTTAAAAATATGAGTGCTTAGATTTGGCACATACTCTCCCTCTATGCCAAAATTAAATAGTTATTTCTCTTCATAATGACAAGTGAATCTGATTATTTTAAATTAGTAAATTATACATATTTGAAGAATGTTATACTGAATACAAATATTCAGTTTACTTTTTCCATTTCTTCCTATCCTATTTTTATATTTTGAAACAAGTGTCTTGTAGTTTTTTTTGTACAGGTCTTTTACACTCTTCATTAAGCAGCTTCCTAGGTATTTGACTTTTTGTGGCACAATTGTGAATGGAATAGTTTTCTCAATATCCCTTTTCTTCTCTTTCCTTATTTATATATAGAAAAGCCACCAATTTTTGAGTTATGATTTTGTACCCTGCCACTCTATAATTATCTAATG
>JAJIBD010039132.1:0-14913 GCA_021461705.1 Cryptotis parvus | reverse complement strand
GGCGCCAGTAACATTTCCATTGGACCCTATCACGGCCAATGTAGCCTAATGGCATCTGGTTGATTCAGAATATGAAGAGCCTCAAACCGTTCCTTCAGGGTCTTGACAAGCGAAGTCTGACCATCTTGTAGGTGGGGCGGCCACGCGATCTTTTTGACATCCCGTGGGGATCCAGTCGGTAACGGCTCTAGTCCAGCGGTTGTCTCCAAATCGCATTACATGTCCAGCCCATCTGATTTTCGATGCCTTGGCAAATGAGACAGCGTCCCTGATTCTGGAATAGCGAGGGAGGTCAGAACTCCTGATTCCTTCTCTCACTTGAGTGAGGCGTGATATTCCAAGCATAGCTCTTTTGATTCCTCTCTTGGGAGACCCGAATAGCATTCTCATCCTGCTTTTTAGGGCGCCTGGTCTCTGAGGCATGTTAATGCAGGGAGAACGGGGGAGTCAAAGAGATGTGCCTTGAGCCGGAGGTTCTTTGTCCTTTTTTAGCTATTTCTTCGATGCTTTTGAAGGCATTCCCATGCCCTCTTCTTCCTCCCTGCGCAGCTCAGGTTTTAGGTAGTTCATCATGTTGACTTCTCAACCTAGGGTACACATAACTGCTGCATTCAGAGATGTTTGTTCCATTGAGAGTGAATGGGGCTCTGGAACTAGTTCATTTTTCATGAAACATAGTTTTCTTTAGATTCAGCTGTAGACCAATCTTTCCACATTCTCGGTCAAAGTCAGCCAGCATTTGTGCCGCTTGGCTAATGTTTGGTGTTATTAGAACGATGTCATCAGCGAAGCGGAGGTGGTGTAGTTGCCAACCATCTATCTTCACTCCCATTCCTTCCCCATTCTAATTGTCGCATGATGTTCTTTAGGGTGGCACTGGAAGAGTTTTGGTGAAATGGTATCACCCTGTCGAACCCCTTTTGACATCAATGATCACTTCTTTGTAGAATGGTGAGATCCTGGTGGTGGATCCTAATACAGCTCACGAAGGATCTTGATGTATTGGGTTTGAACACCCTTGTTTGGCTAGGGCTCGTGACCGCTTTAGTCTCCACAGAATCAAATGCTTTCTTTAAATCAATGAACGTGAGACAGTAGGGGCATCTTGTGCTCCCTACAACTTCAATGAGCTTGGTTAGCATGTGGATATGGTCGATTGTGCTGAATCCTTTTCGGAAGCCAGCTTGCTGGCATCGTTGTCCTTCATCTAGTGTTCTGCCAATCCTGTTCAGGATGACTTGGTGACCATCTTGTAGATGACAGAACAGGCAGATGGGGCAATAGTTGCCGATGCCGTGGATGTCTCCTTTCTTGAACAGTAGGAACTGTCCTGCTGGTTTCCCCCTAAACTGAAAACTAGGGAGGTGCCAATTGTCTCTTCTTTTTCTTTCTTCCTTCTTTCCTCCCATTTGTATGCAGAATTCATCAAAATGGACCTCCTGAGATGAAAACAGAGTGACTTGAGTCTGAAGAAAGCAATCCAACATACTATATTAGTATCTGTTGAAGATTTAATCTTATTATCATCCTTTACTACATATTTTAAGATGTACTATTTGAGACACATGGCTAAATTCAGAAGAAGAAACAGTGCTAGTTTCTGAGGTAACTATTTTGATCATTGTCTTGTCACTTGTCTACCTTGTTCATCAATTTGCTTGAGCAGGTGCCAGTAACATCTCAAATCTTTGGGAATGAGGTCCATTATTGTCACTGCTTTTTGGCATATGAAATACCACGGTAGCTTGCCATGGTTCTGCCTTGGGCGCTGGGTTCCATTCCAGGGGACCCAGTCTTATTCCATGTCAGACCATCAACGCATCCAGGGCTTATGGAGCAGAGCTTTGGGTGTAGACAAGCATGTCTACACCTCCCTGCCGATGCAGCCAGGCACCGCAGTCACACCTGCAACCTCAAGAGGCAGTATTTGTGCTTAGTATCTATTTATTAATCCAAAATCTGTACATTGCAAATCTAGAAAAATAGTGTTCTCATCTCAAAATTGATGGATCTTTTTTAAAATATAAAATCACATTAAAGGAACTTCTCCTGGTGCAATGGGAACACATCTCACTCCAGATCTGAAGGCTGCATGTTCAAATCATGTTTGGGTCATAAAAGATATTCATTAGTTCTCAGCACATAGATAAGATTTTTACTGACACTTTAAAAAAAGTCATCTTCTGGAGGGCCGGAGCAATAGCAGTGGGTAGGGCATTTGCCTTGAACACGGTCCACCCGGGTTCAATTCCCGCATCCCATTATTATCCCCCAAGCACTGCCAGGAGTAATTCCCAAAAAAAAAAAAAAAAGTCATCTGTTTGGACAAAAGCAAAGGCATATTACAGCAGGTAGAGCACTTGCCTTACAAGTGGCCAACCGGGGTTCAATCCCTGGCACCTATATGGTCACCTGACCATCCAAGAAATAAATCCTGAGTCCAGAGCCAGGAGTAATCTCTGAGCATTAGTAGGTGTGGCCCACTAAATAAATAAATAGGATTAAAGTTAGCTATTCTAGAATATTTTCACCCTTAGTCTAGATCTCTATGATTTCCTGTAGAACTATATTCATCTTTGTATAGCAGAAACTACATATGCTGGCTACTCGCTGTTAACTCAAATATAACAAGAACTGATTTGTCTCACTTAGCAAGTTCAGAGGTAACCAGTTCAGAACTAACAGTATGATTCCTAGAAATGCCATAGGGGCAAAGGCATCAGCAACTTTTCTAGTAGTTCCAAATTTTTTGTTCTACTTCTATAAATCATGTTTAGATGCCAAAAACATAAAAGTCGGACCAGAGAAAGGCAAAGGTAAATGTTGAATGACTTGTTTTTTTAATGAGGAAAGCAAGTCATTTCAAATGAACTTATAATGAAAGATTTGATTACTTATTTAAGCTTAGATTATAAAAAATATTGATAATCTATAAAGTAGACTGTAATGTAATATAAAAATGCTACATTACCACCACAACAAATAAAGGCTTTAACTCATCATTTTTAAAAGGAGACTGCATCAGGTAGCAAAACAATATTGCCACAGATTTTATGAAATATTTTCCCAGGGAAGGAATAAAAAAGAAAATTTCATTTTTAAATCATTGTTGAGAACTTTGCTATAACAGGGCAACAGGAAAAACCTTTGGTTGGTGAAAGTGATCAATCATGAAAAAGGAGTTAGACAAGTCAATAAATATAACACTGGCAAGGAGACTTTGATGTATGAGGGTAGACAAACTTTAACTTCCTATAGTGCTGTGCTAGGTGCCTGGATGGGAGCAAATGTATCATTCAATAAACACCTTAACTTGGAATTACCATACATAAATGATGCAGCCACTTTTCATTATGAAGACAATGCTGAGTTTGATCTACAATCAATTATATGAATGTCCTCATGGAAAAATTTGACCTTTATTATCCTAGTTTCATTATTATAGTAGAACAATAATTAGAGTGAACTGACAATATTAAGTTAATATATTGTATCTGTCATTCTAGAGGTAATTACCTCTTAAAATAATGATGAGAAGCTGTCAGATAGATATAAATGCATTACTTCTTCCTATGCCTGAGAGAAATTATAAGGGAGTGACAGGATCAAAATTAAAGCATCTTGGGAAGCAATATGAAAGGAACAACTAAGAAAATTAATACCTACCTTGAAACATTAATAGTTTAATTTTCCTTAGAGTATACTGTTGGCTATATAATTTAAAATCTAACCTTTTCCATTTTTTGTTCATCTATTTCTGTATTGAAGAAACAGACACTACTTTTGTATTTTTGTAGTAAATTGTTACATTGCTAAAGCAGAAATTGATCTGGAACTGCTTTAACTGTTGTGTTGTGTTCAAAAAATAGCAGTAGGGGATAGCAATCATCCCCTATGTTCACACTGTATGAAGATGTTATGGAAAGTAAAATGAAATCTGAGGACATTCTCTTTCAGTGTTTGGAAACTTCTCAGCTTCCATACTCACTTAGACGTTCCTGTGTTAATCAGTCCTCTAAGGTTGCCATAATAAAATCTGAACAGTTAAACCTACATTAAATGTCTTTCTGTACTGGAGGCTACTAGAAACCATAAATCAAGTCCACAGAACTAGTTTGTTCTGAGGATTGTGGGAGGGAGGAGAAACTTAGAGGTCTGATCTGGGACTTGTTGATGACTAACTTTCCCAGTTTTGCTTCATATTATATGCCTTTTATACACATTGATCTCTGTTCCCAAATTTCCCTTTATAGAAAGGCCCAGAGTCACATCAGATAGAAGCTTGACTATTTCACCTACAATGACCCTTTTTCCGTATAAGGTCAAAATAGAAACTACTGAAATTTGACTTCAATATATAATTAGGCAAAGGTGCATATGCTAAAACCCATAAAATCATCCTAGAAAATATTTTCATTCTTTTAGTTTTAGTGTCAACTCTCATTTTTCTAATTAATGCCAAAGAATTTTAATGGTATGTGTAATTATTAATTCTATGTAGTTAATCAAACATTTTCAAATCTAATTAACTCCTTTCCTTCTTGAAGCAATACTCTGAGTTAGTATACAGTTTATGGCATCACAATTTTAAAGACTAGATAAAGTATTAAAGACTGATGGTTCATGTGATTAGACCTAAACCAGAGGGAATTAATTAATTATGACACAAACCCATGCCTTCCTTATTTTCAAGTTTTAAAATTTATCCAGTGCATTCGCTTTGCTTTGACTTCTTTCCATTAGATCTTAATACTGCCCCAACTGTTCCTCTGTCTCAACGTTATATTCATATATTTATGTCTGTTTTGTACCATACTGGTGACATTTGGGGCTTACTCTCGGCTCTGCACTGAGGGATTGCTCCAAGAGGAGGCCATATGGGGTTTCAGGGATCGAATGTGGGTTGACAGCATGCAAAGCAAGTGCCATCCCCACTGCACTATCTGTCCAGCTCTCACATATGGTTGCAAAATGGTCTATATTATTGTTTCATGTAAACAATGAAAGTTAATAGAATTTTTTTAATCTTTGATAAGTTTTACGTATTCAACATAATTTTTGTTTAGGCCAGAATGGGTTATGATAGGTTTCTTAACATATAACCTTCTTCTCCCTTTCTATTTGTCTCAAATAAATTACTTTGAATCTTATGGTTCATTAGAAGAGATGTTATAAATAGTTTGTGTACATTTAAAATTCTAATACAAAGGCAATGTGACTTCATTTTTTTTCTACAGGAAAAAGTAGAATATATCATATTTATATGTCTAATAAAGTATAACCCACCTAAAATACTAGCCTTGCAAGTTCACTCACATGGGACAGGTATTAGCAAAATGATGCCTATCGAGTGTGAAAAATATTAGTTTATTCTTTATTTGTATTCTTAGAATGAAAGCTCTGCAAAACTTTTAAATTTGTGATAATAGTTGCAATTGAAAGTTATATATAAAAATAATAAGCTAGTCCTCCAAAGAGGGCTCCATAAATAGCCGTGAAAAGTAAAGGTAATGTGTAATTATATTACTTAAAATTCATATATTAATAATCCTTATTCTTGATTAGGCATTTTTAAGCAGGAGCAAAGTCTGGAAGTGCTGAGGAAGAATAATGGGCTACAACACACTGTTCAGACCTGAAGGGTCAGTGCTCACTGGTGCTCCTGATTGTGCCGGCCACTACCAGGGACACAGGGTGCTTTGAGGCATAAGGGGTAGGAATGGTATATGGGGTCAGGATCAAACTCAGGATGTTACCCTGTATCAGGTATGTGCCGTCATTTAGCCATACCACTGTATCTTTTTTAAGCTCTTTCATTCAATTGAAGTAGCATTGCCTGCATTGCCTTCTAATAATATACATCGGAACCATCTATTATATAAGTCATTATATATGTGTATATATAAATGACTTTAAGTTTATCTCTAGAAATCCAGTTTTTAACTTACCCTATAATTTACTTTTTATTTGCTTTTGTTTTAGGGTCACACCAGGCAGTGCTCAGGACTTACTCCTGGAACTGCACTCAATAGTATATCTTGGTGGAGCTCAGGACCAGTGGGATGCCAGGGATCAAAACTGGGTCTGCCACAAGCAAGGCAAGTGCTTGTATTTGCTGTACTTGACCCTTAATTGACACCTTTTATTTAATTTACTTATCCATTTGTTTAATTTGTCTATATACTATACATCACTTGTCTTGCCTTGTATCACTTTGTCTTCCCCATTAGTCATTGATTTGCTCCAGCGGGCCAGTAACATCTCCATATGTCCTGTCACGTGCTAGTGTAGCCAAAGGACATCTGCTCGCTCCACAAACATGAAGAGCCTCAAACCATTCCTTCAGGTCATGGGAATGAGGTCTCTAATTTTACTGTTTTTGGCATATCAAATATGACATGGGTAGCATGCCAGCTCTGCCATACTATACATACTATACATAAATGGAATAATTTAGCATTAATTTTACTCTGCCTTACTTCACTAATACAGTACCCTTAAGAATGATATGTGTTGTTACAATCACAAAATTTTATCAGTTTTTTAAAGAGCTGAATGGTATCTATCCTAGTCATTGACCATATCTCTTGGTCTGTTGATATTATTTAGTTTGTTTCCAAAACTTTGGCTATTGTACATAATGGCTAAATATGCATAAAATATAAATGCTCCAATAAAAAGCTATTATAAATCATTTTTGTTCGTGGTAGGACACAAAAATGTATTTCATTTCTACATGCAGATGACAAAGTAATATTTTGATGTCTAGGACATTATTAGATGATAACATGATGGTAGAAATTTAAAAAAATATTATTATTATTATTATATTACTCTTCAGCAAATATTTGATATACTCTATACTCCAAAATATTTACTGAATGAATAAATGATTGTCAATGCTATGAAAAATCTTTATTATAAAGATTAATTAAAGAAAGGAAATTTAAAGAAAGGAAACTTTGGAAGCCTGATCGGTAGAACAGTGGGGAGAGCATTCGCCTTGCATGCTACTGACCCTGATTTGATCCTCAGCATCCCATATGTCCCCCAATGTCCACGAGGAATAATTCCTGAGTGCAGAGCTAGGAGTAAGCCCTAAGTATAGCCAGTTGTGACCCAAAAGGAAAAAGGGGGGCCGGAGCGACAGCCCAGCGGGTAGGGCGTTTGCCTTGCACGCGGCCGACCTGTGCTGGCCTGGGTTCGATCCCCGGCATCCCATATGGTCCCCCAAGCACCTCCAGGAGTAACTCCTGAGTGCAGAGCCAGGAGAAACCCCTGAGCCAATGCTGGGTGTGACCCAAAAAAGCAAAAAAAAAAAAAAAAAAAAAGAAGAAGAAAAGATTTTTCATAAACCTGCCTGCCTTGATGATAGGAAATTATCCTCATTTCAGCAAGTTAGATTTTTTTACCTAAAACACTTACCCATTTATCAGCTCACCCATGTAATCAATATTACTTTGTATACCTTAAGTAAATTTGGTGTTTCAGTATTCATTGCTATATTATTACAAAATTATATTAATTTCATAATACTAGAGAAATAAAGTAATTTAGCATTTATTTGGCAATGCATGTTGCTAATGAATTGTACATATATACACACACACATATAAATATATACATATGTATTACAATGCGAGTAGAAAGTATCAGAGCTACTGATAGAAAAAAATCTTTTTAACCCAAACATCTGTCAAGGACTCTCATAGTATTTGCAGTCTCTTGAGTCTTATTTAAATAGGGCTACTGACTCAAATTGCACATCACTCTGGAAATGTGGTTTCAGTGAAGTCTTCATGTTTGTCATTGGACAGATGCCAAGGTTTTGGAAAATATAAAATTGATCTGCTCAGAGACATCTGCTGTACAGCCTTAGGCATTTCTTGACCAATATGGCATTTGAGAGAAATAAGTTTGAAAGAAAGGAGAAAATCTCTTGCTCGCACATTCTTCAGCTGGCACTAAACTTTCCAGCTAAATTATGTATAAACAGAATGACCTGCCTGAATTTTGTTTTCTCCTGTTTGTTTTGGGCTTAGCTTTGTACATGCACATACTTATTCACATGTGTGTACAGTTTGTAATCACATGAATAATAAGTAGCTGCAATTATATATATGATTCATAATCACATAAATAATATGTTGCTATGATGATATATAATGGCATTATATGTTATATATATGGTATTTGTATGTGTGTGTATGTATATGTACATACCTTATTATCAAGTATTGCCAATAAAACAGCCAAACTCAAAATTTATCATGAAGACTGTATTTGGATATGATATAAGCAACTTTCAAGAACTTTAAAGGGCATCATTATTACAATTATACAGTTCATAAAATGGCATTGTTTTTAATAGTTTTTAAGCACTATTTCTTTTGATGCTCTGAAAATTATTATGAATTGTTTTCACTATGTTTCAGATGAGAAAACAAATGCTGGGAGTGGTTAAAGCAAAACCAAGATTACATGCTTGACATGCTTGACTCCGGGGTTCCAAACCATTATGTTTGCTATTATACTTATTTCACATTCTTTGATAAATAGACTGTTTTCTATAGAAAAATATTATAAGTCATAAGTTTCCTTAATAGAATAAAATATGAAAAAAAATCCTTCTTAAGGTGTGGTAAATCAATATTTTATTTTTATTTCATAACTTTACTAAGTTATCTGTTTAGTTACAGATTTTAAATATTCCAACACCAATCCCATAACCATTGCACCTTCCTACCACAATTATTTCAAACTTTTCCAACCACCCCTTAAGCCTGCTCTCATAACAGGCCCTCAATAATTTATTTTATATTTCTTGTTATAAATAATTTTCTATAAGTATTAAATAATTTTCTATAAGTATTAAATAATTTTCCATAAGTATTATTTTATTTAAAAAGAATGAAGTCAGTCATTCTCAACATCCAGACTCCATAGTTCCTCAGAACTCCATCCAAGAGAAATCCTGATCTTTCCCCTTTAAGTTTCATCAGTAAATGCTCAAGATGAGAACCTGCTACTGAGACTATACCACCTACACAACAGAGCCTGGCAAGCTACCCGTGTTTTATTTACTTGTTATGCCAAAAACTAGTAACAATTATGGACCTCAGCTCCATCACCTGAAGAATGGTTTCAGGCTCTTCCTGTCTCTGTAGCAAGCAGATGCCCTTGGGTTACACTTGCTTGTGACAGGACTAATGGAGATGTTACTAGTGACCACTGAAGCAAATCGATGAACAATGGGAAGACAGTGATTATTAAAAAAATTTCCTTAGAACAAAGTTAGTCTAGAATGTTGTTTCTCACCATTTGAGCCAGTAGGTGCTTGCATAAGAGATTAATAACATGCTGTTGCAGGTTAACCTCTATATTTATATTTTGTCCATCAAGATTGATTGCCTTCTATATTATATCCTTTCCAATCTGCTATGCTTCTGGTTTATCAGTGTTATAGAGTTGGAGATGTCACTCCAGGAAGCACAAAATTTTTAATGTGGTGATACAATTGGTATTAAGTTTTAAATACAGAGTAGCTTTGGGGCCTAAGTGTGACTGCCAGAGCTTCCAGAAGCAGATAAAAATGGAGGGGAGGTTGGGGCTGGAGCAATAGCCCAGTGGGTAGGGCATTTGCCTTGCGCGTGGCCGGTCCTTGCTGGCCCGGGTTCGATCCCGGCATCCCATATGGTCCCCCTGAGCACCGCTAGGAGTAATTCCTGAGTGCAGAGCCAGGAGAAACCCCTGAGCAATTGCCGGGTGTGACCCAAAATAATAAAAAAAAATTAAATTAAAAGATGGAGGGAGGTAGCCCATCCCTGTTTCTGTGAAAGCATGGGGATTTTAGTCACAAAACCCACATACCTGAGTTTATATAGATTGGTTTCTGAGTAAGACTCATCTAAGCAGTGGAGTCTGTCAGGGAGCATGGTAGCAATTGTCTATATCTATATTTTAAACCACAGAGCCAAAAACACAGAAAGCATGCTGCTTTTGTAGATGCTGACCAATTCCTGATAAACATTCTTTCCTGTATTTCAGAATGCACTTAATAACCTGAGTTTGGTGAATTTCAGGAAAAAAATCACATGAAAATGCTTAGAAGCTGCAAAGGAATAAGAAATTAGATTATATGTCATTCTTCATATCTAAGCTTTCAGGTAACTTTTAATACCCTTTTTACATTAAAAGCAGAATTCAGTGAACCTTACATTATTTTTTACCTTGGGTTATCTTTAGCCTTTAAGTTTGCTGAAATTTATAGTATAGTTAGACACAGATTTAAATATAGAGAAAGCAAGAAAAGGAAAAAGAGACTTTAGTTTTAATAAATGGCTCTGAGCTTGAATCAGTTTGAGTCTGAACCCTACCTAATAAAATTATCTAGCCATTAACAGTTATCAAAAAATAATTTCAAAATATATCTCTGAAAAGATAAAATCTAGAATAGTTGAATACTAGTTTGCCCTTAAAATGTGATTGAAAAATGACAAAACCTGCCAGAATATGTGAAAAACTAGTGATAAGCTGCTAAGTCAACAAAACCTTCTGGGAACACTGGCATTTAAATGTGTTACAGCTGCCTGCAATAATTATTATCACGCATATCCAGGGAACCATTTCCCCAGATTGTGAAGATTTAAAGTGTTTTCTTCCAACCCTCAGTAGAATAGAATACATAAATAACATGTTTTTACTATTGACAATTTACTAGAAACTGTCAGAAAAACATATAGAAAAATAAAAATGCATGTTTTCAATTCATTAAAGTTCATTTGGGGAGACTCCCGAGCAGTGCTCAGGAGCACCCAGGATCACGTCCGGTTATACTCAGCAAATATGCTGAATTGTTCGATGCAGGATGAACTTCATGATGCAACGCTGCTCGTGAGGTTCTGGAGGTCTGCCAGAACTATCGTAGCATGGGGTCAGGGAGTTCTATGGTGAACACCAGGGATTAATGCTGAGGCATTCCATGCACAAAGCATAAAATTCAGCCTCATAAGTTGTCTCCCCATCTTGGATATGTTTTGATACCTGTAAAAAATCCAAGAAAAAAATCAAGGTATATGGAATTATCAGAGACTAAAATTATGTGTTGTTCCTATGTACCTGTCAAGGTGACAGGCTGAAGAGGGAGAGGAGAGATACTGTGGACTCTGACAGAGGGAGGAGGACCTTCGCGATGGGCTTGGTGCTGGAACATTGTATGTCTAAAACTCAATTATGATTGACTTTGTTAATCATGGTGCTTTCATAAGATCTCAAAAAAATAAAATCAAGGGAGGAAAAAAGAAAGGTCTAAAATAAACAGGGAGTCTATTGATTCACTGATAGAATTAATCAACATTATACTTAATTTTCAGCATCTCAACCCAAAAATCTGAGAAATCCATCTCTATTCTGAGCATATATAAACTCAAAGAAAAGATAAGAAGCTATGGACAAATTGCCTCTAACAAAATTCTATAGTCTAAAGTCATCATTTTTATTAACTTCCTAAGAATTCAAAAAATTTTTATCATACACTTAACTTATTTTTAACTATCCTATCAAAACTTCAAGTTCATTTAACCTAGGTGAGCATAGGGACTGTTCAGTAAGGAGTAGTCTGCAGAGCCTTAGCATTGAGATCAAGGAGTCCTCAAGGTAACCTGGAATTTATAATAACAAGTGCCTGGCTGCTGCATCAAAGTAAAACCAGCCCTGGGCAGAGAATGGTGCTCAGAGTTGTAAATGCTGATATCAAATTCCAAACAGGATCGGACCACTGTCTCCTTCGTGCAAAATTCTACTTCCCGCAACGGGGAGAAAAGGCTGCAAAGTTTAAGAAGAGAACTCCCAGAATGACCAACAACTAGGAATACTTTGGCACCATTGCAGCAACATGGGAAGTTACCACCATTGATGACATCGATGAAGGGATACAACCGACTGGTTCAGCACCTCCATGATTGTGCAAAGAATGCCGAGAGAAAGACACAAAAAGGATGCCTGTCTTCAGAAACTCTCGAGCTCACTTGCCAACATGGCAAGGCGCGAGCCTCAGGGGACCAAATGCTAATGTCCAAGCTTGCTAAACGGTGCAGAGAAGCGATAAAAAGAAGACCTCAAAGACAGAAGAGCAGAAATACTGGAAGAGCAGCAGAAGCGGGAAAAGCATTCGCACCGCCCGCCTGTCCTTTGCCAAATATAAGACCAAGATGACTGCCCCTCCGACGCCCTGATGGATCTATCACATCTTCCAAAAAGGCAATGGAGAAGATTATCCATGACTTCTACTCAAACTCTTTGATAGCCACATCCACCTGCCCACATACCAAATTCCACAGGATGGATATGTCATTCCCAACATTATTCCTTCTGAAATCCGACATGCCATTTCGACAGTAAAGAAGGGAACAGCACCAGGCCCAGACAAAGTCAGACCCGAACACCTGAAGAATCTGCCTTTTGGTAGTCATCAATACGTTAGCTCGGCTCTTCACACGCTACCTGTCCGAATGCAAGGTACCCTCCCAATGGAAAACCAACAGGACAGTTCTACTGTTCAAGAAGGGAGATATTCACGACATCGGCAACTATCGCCCCATCTGCCTGTTGTCCGTCATCTACAAGCTGTTTACATGAGTCACCCTGAACAGGATTGAAAGAACACTAGATGAAGGACAACCATGTGAGCAAGCAGGCTTCCGGAAAGGATTCAGCACAATCGACCATATCCACACAGTAACCAAGCTCATTGAGGTTTGTAGGAAGTACAAGATGCCTCTCTTTCTCACGATCATTGATTTAAAGAAAGCCTTTGATTCAGGGGAGACTGAAGCACTCATTGAAGGCCTAGCCAAACAAGGTGTTCAAACCCAATACATCAAGATCCTTCGTGAGCTGTATGACGGATTCACCACCAGGATCTCACCGTTCTACAAAGAAGTGATCATTGATGTCAAAAGAGGGGTTCCACAGGGTGATACCATTTCACCAAAACTCTTCAGCGCCACCCTCGAGAACATCATGCGACAATTAGAATGGGAAGGAATGGGAGTGAAGATAGATGGTTGGCAGCTATACCACCTCTGCTTCGCTGATAACATCATTCTAATAACACCAAACATTAGCCAAGCTGGCACAAATGCTGGCTGACTTCGACCGAGAATGTGGAAAGATAGGTAGACAGCTGTTTCTGAAGAAAACTATGTTCATGAAAAATGAACTAGTTCCTGAGGCCTCATTTACTCTCAATGGAACAAACATCGCTGAATGCAACAGCTATGTGTACCTAGGTCGAGAAGTCAACATGATGAACGACCTAAAACCTGAGCTGTGCAGGAGGAAGAAAGCAGCATTGAATGCCTTCAGAGGCATCGAAGAAATAGCTAAAAGGACAAAGAACCTCCAGCTCCAGGTACATCTCATCGACTCCACCATTCTCCGTGCATTAACATACGCCTCAGAGACCTGGGCCCTATGAAAGCAGGATGAGAATGCTATTCAGGCCTCCCAGAGAGGAATCGAAAGAGCCATGCTTGGAATATCATGCCTCACTCAAGTGAGAGAAGGAATCCAGAGTTCTGACCTCTGTTGCTATTCCAGAATCAGGGACTCTGTCCTGTTTGCCAAGGCATCGACAATCAGATGGGCTGGACACGTAATGTGATTTGGAGACAACTGCTGGACTAGAGCCGTTACCGACTGGATCCCACGGGATGTCAAAAGATCACGTGGCCGCCCCCCCTACAAGATGGTCAGACTCCTTGTAAAGACCCTGAAGAAATGGTTTGAGGCTCTTCATATTCCTGAATCAACCAGATGCCATTTGGCTACATTGACACATGATAGGGTCCAATGGAAATGTTAGTGGCACCCGCTCGAGCAAATTGATGAATAACGGGATTCAAGTGATCAAGTTATATCAAATATAACAAGCAGGCCTTAAAGGCAGTGAGGGAGTTTGCAGTTGCATGAGCACCTGAAAGAAATAGCACCTAATAGGGGCCGTAGGTACAGTGCAGCATGTAGGACATTTGCCTTGCACGGTTGAACCAGCTTCAATCTTTGCATCCATATGGTTCCCTGAGCACTGCCAGTAGTAATTCTTTAGTGAAAATCCAGGAGTAACCCCTGAGCATCACCAGGTATGACCCCAACAAGCAAAAGATATGAATAAATAAATAAATAAAAGAAATAGCACCAAATGTAGTGGATTTGGGGTGGATTTTGAGGTTACCTATGACTATTGGGCAAAATATGCCATGACAAGTTTGAGTAGGCTACGAGGAAAGGGTCAAAATCACGGGTACTCTAGGGCATATCTGGATCTAATTTAAATGCACTTTGGCAGTGACCAGGAGTTTAAACACACTTCTGAGCACTCATAGTTTTTTATAGGCTGGGATGGCAGTAATCACAGATGCCCAATGGCATCTCTGTGCCCAGTTCAATAGCCATAAGTGCTAACCCAGTGTTCAAGATCACTAGAATCTGATGGTATCCACCATGTATGGGAATTCTTGAATAAGAACAAATTTAAGTTGATATCCACAATCACATAGACCAAAGTGGTGGATTGGCAGCTGTAGATACTGTTAGCCTTTCAAGGATGGCAGGGAGCACAGGAAAGGGTCCCTTGTTAACTGACTCTGCTTTGGGAGATACACAGAGAGCTTTCTGCAGTACATTTACCCAGACGTGAACAGGGAGAAGCTGGGTCTGCTTATCTGTGAGGGCTTCAGCAATGCTGTCCTATCTCTCACCCACTTTTCTCCAGCTATTGGTTAAGGCTGAGTGGAGTGACTAGTTAGGTATTGGATAACAGGCCTAGCTAGCTTGTGAGCTTTGCTGTTTTATCCACTCAGAGCTCAATCTATTTACACATTCTTAAGCCAGGGTTCATACTAATGAGATCTC